>JAPKLW010004071.1:0-31136 GCA_026898455.1 Plectranthus barbatus
ATACAAGTAGCTACTGAGGGAAGGAAACTTAGAGAAATTTCCCAACAGAGTAGATACTGGCTTTGCGTATAACATATCAGCTCTCTTGAGAATGTCCATAGCATATTTGGTTTGAGTGAGCTTGAGACCGTCGTCCGAGTAAGTAGCTTCCAAACCAAGGAAATAGCCGAGGCGGCCGAGGTTCTTCGTAGAGAATTCAGAGTTGAGACGAAACATGAGAGTTGTCATAGCTTGAGTGTTGTTGCCTGTGATGATAATATCATCTACATAGACCAAGAGATAAATGAGAGCAGTCCGGTTGCGAAGAACAAACAAGGAGGTGTCGGCAGAATTGCATAGAAACCCTAATGATAGTAGAAAGTGCCGGAAGCGCTGGTACCAAGCTAGGGGAGCCTGCTGAAGATCGTATATTGCCTTCTGAAGTCGACAAACGTGCGAAGGACGCTGCTGATCAATAAAGCCGGGGGGTTGTTCCATGAAAACCGGAGTGGACAGCATTTAAGAAGGCGTTTTTGACGTCAAGTTGGTGCAGAGGCCATGAGTTCATTATGGCAATGGATAGAACAACACGAACCTCGATGCTTTGACAACAGGGCTGAATGTGTGAGTGAAGTCGAACCCAGGAATTTGGCTGAACCCTTGAGCAACCAATCGAGCTTTATATCTGTCCACAGAGCCATCAGATAAAAGTTTGGTCTGATAAACCCATTTGGAGCCGACAACATTGGTGTTGGACGGCCGTGGAACCAGGACCCGGGTTTTGTTAGAGATAAGAGCCGACATCTCTTCTTTCATAGCATTCGTCCATTCAGGAACCTGTAAAGCAGACTTAATGCCGCGAGGTTCCGGCAGAGCTGTAGATACAGAATATACAGAGATCAAATTAATGTCAAGCGGATAACGAGGTTTGAAAATACCCGACTTGGCACGCGTCTGCATGGGATGACAAATTTCGGCTTGGTTGGGCAGATTTACTGGCGAAGGGGGATCATGATGATCATCAGGTGGAGTGGGAGGTCGAGGGACCTCGTTTTGTGGTGGAGGTGTGGCGTGGAGCTCGGGAAGTGGCTCGGTTACGGGACAAAGAGAGCACGGGCCAGTGGAAGAGGACGGCTGGTTCTGGGCTGGAGCAGAACTAGGGTTAGGGTTTGATGCGGACTCAGAAGCGTCGAAGTATGACGTTAGGTCTAGGCGGGATGAAGGATGGGATGGTGTGTTTGATGAGAACGGAAAATGTGTCTCATCGAATCAGGCATGACGAGTAATATAGATACGGGAGGTAGTGGGATCAAGACACCTAAAACCCTTGTAGTGTGGACTGTATCCTAAGAATATGCATGGCAAGCTGCGTGGCTCTAATTTATGTTTAACATAGTCACGCAAACAGGGAAAAACACGACACCCCCATGTCCTAAGATTAGCAAACGAAGGCGAGGTTGTATAGACTAGTTCGAAGGGAGATTTGTTTTGTAGAAGAGGAGTGGGCAACCTATTTATGATGGAGACAGCGAAGCTGAAAGCATCCACCCAAAGGGATGATGGTGCGTTAGCGTGAAACAGTAATGACAATCCCATTTCTGTGATGTGTCGATGTTTTCTCTCGGCACGACCATTCTGAGAAGGGGTGTAGGGACAGTAAAGGAGATGATGTATGCCGTTTTTGACAAGATGAGACTTTAGACGTAGGTTTGTAAACTCAGTACCGCCATCACTTTGAAATTTCTTAATTTTCCGAGAAAGTTGATTTTCGACAAAGGCTTGGAATTGCAAAAAAGTGTCGAAAAATTCAGATTTGGCGTGAAGAGGATAAAACCAGGTAAACCTAGAGTAATCATCAACAAACACTGCATAGTAGCGATAACCAGAATTTGAATTAACAGGGGAAGGTCCCCAAAGATCACAATGAACCAAGTCTAAGACATGAGACGCTCGACTTTCAGAGACAGGAAACGGTAAATGAGAACTTTTTGCTAACTGACACGACTGACAAAGTAAAGAGGATTTAGACGAAGTAGTACTGGAAATTAACTGGAGATTATGTAGTAAGCTGACTATATGAGAAGATGTGTGTCCGATACGACAGTGCCAGACGTCGGATGAGGCGTGTGGAAGATGAGTGTGGGCGAGGGCAGTAAGGGCAGAGACTGGATTGTGGAGTACATACAGCCCATGCTTACGCGTGCCTGTGGCTATTGTCTTTCCTGTACGCCGCGACTGAATTTGAAACTGCACATCAGTAAAGAGCACATTAATCGGATAAGCATGGGTAAGCCGACTAACAGAAAGCAGATTCTTTGTAATATTTGGAACAACAAGTATGTAGTGGAGATATAAGGATGGCGATAAGCACAAAGAACCAATATGAGAGATACGAAGGCAGTCACCGTTACCAACGGCAACTTGATCCAAACCAGTATAATCAGAAACATTGTCCAATGTAGACGCATCCTGAGCAATATGAGCCGAGGCACCGGTGTCCAAGTACCAGTCGGAGGCGGACGATGGTGAAATAGAGCAATTTGCCGTGAAAGCTTCGGCCAACTGAGCCGTCGGACGCGAGGCACGATCGAAGGAGCGTTCAAACCGCTTAGGGCAATCGAATGCATCATGGTCTGTCTGACGACAGAAATAGCACCAAGGGGGACGACGCTTTTTGTTATTGTTGTTGTTGCCCTTCGACTTGCCCTTCCCGCGATATTGATTTGAGCCTTGATCACGTGGCTTGGACTGATTTGCTGCATGAAAAGCGACGGTCGGCGAAGAAGCCGGAGAAGCAGTAGATTTCAGAAATAATTCATGACTCAGAGCCCTGGCAAGGATGGTGTCGAAGTCCGGAAGGGGTTCTTGTGCCATTTGTGCCGCGGTGAACGTAGCAAATAGGGGTGGAAGTAGGCCAGGCCGTCCGACAGGGGCCTTAGGCCTGGCCTGTTTAGGGCCCGGCCTGGCTCGGCCTATTTAATATTTAGGCCAGGCTTGAGCTTGTAAAAAAGCCTATTTATTTATATAGGCTGGGCCAAGACTGCACAATAGGCCTTTTTATTCTAACAGGCCGGCCTGTTTAACATGAATTAATTAATATATATTTTATTTTATTTTATAATATATTTAATAATAATAATTAAAATATAATTTCTAGTATAATTTTTTAATATCTATTATTTTTGCCTAAGAAATTAGAAACCCTACACCCCAACCCCTTTTGGCATTCAACACAGCAGCCGTAACTCAGAAAAAAAAAAAAAAAAAAAAAAAAAGAAAAAAAACAAAAACACCCCCCCCCATTGACCCTAACGGTCTTTGGCATCGTCGCCGTCGCCGACTCGTCGTGCACGCACCGCGCCCTGCGCCGTCACACCTGCACACAGCTGCACCGTCGCCCCTTTGCACGTCGCCCAGCCCTCTACTTCGTAGCCTTGCACGAACCGCGCCGTCTAGCCCTGCACCGCCGCCCCTGCACAGCTGCACGAACCGCCCAGCCCTCCACTTCTACAGCCTGCACGAACTGCATCGTCCAGCCCTGCACCCATTTCGCAGCCCTGCACCGCTGCCCCTGCAAAGCTCACCGCCGCCCAGCCCTCAACTTCTACAGCCTGCACGCACTGTACTCGTCTAAACCCTGCACCAACGGACGTTTCCCTGCCCTGCACTCCAAGTAAGTCACCTCCCCTCCAGCAAGTTTTAATTTTTTTTTAAAAAAAAATCCTATGTCAATGCAGTGGATTTGCTTTACCAGATTTGTATTCTTGGACTTGAAAGTTGGGATGTGAGGTCGGCTCAATCTGAGGCTGTTGAGGCTTCCAATTGAAGTTAGCAAATCAGCAACAAAGCTTTTATTTTCATTGTTTGAATTATATGTTATTTCAAGTGAGCAAATTGTCTTCAATTATTCTTGTTTTTTTTTTCTTTATTTCTATTTAATGGAGTTGTGCTTCTCATGATTCAGTGGTAGAGCATACTTGTTAGCTTATCTATGTGCTTCTCATGAATCCGTTACCAGTTTATACTTGCAATTAGTTTTTATATTCTGTGAATTTTAAAAGCCATAATATTACCTCTTAATTTGGTATTACTATTTAATGGAGTGAGCTCTTTGTAAAGAAATATTCTAATATTTGTTTAGGAAATCCAACACAATTTTGAAAATACAAAAAAAATGTAAGCTAGTTATGAGCACCAAATTTTAAGTTGTTATTTAAATAGTTTATACAATTTTAACATTGTGTCTAATCTATATATTTTTTTTTTAGGAACTTGAGCAGGGAACAAGGGATGCTTTGAAGTCTTATTTTTGTAATTTGCTAAGATTTGAGAATGTCATTTAAGCACACTTTGAATTGGGAGGACTTGTTATTTGATTGTCATTTTTAGTTGTATTTTGAATTTGGACTTGGACTTGGACTTTGATTCTAATTTATATTTGCTAAGGTTTATTTTATTAGCATTTGAATTAATTTTGATTTTATATTTATTGTTATATGTTTGATGTTTTTGTCAATTTATTTATTTTAGTTGGAAAACTAAATTGTTAACTATACAGGCTTATATAGACTTTTAAAAGGCTGAAAGCCTAGCCTGTTTAATTATAAAGGCCAGGCTCAGGCCTATTTAGAGGCCTATCACAGATAACAGGCCAGGCTCAGGCCAATTAAAATAAATGCAGGCCCAGGCCTTCAAAGTAAAAGCCTGGCCTGGCCTGGCCTATTTCCAGCCCTAGTAGCAAACGAGGGGCAGAGACCACGGAGGAACCAATGCGATTTGTCTGAGCCATCAATAGGGCGACCAATTGCCGAAAGTTGGTCGGAGACGCTCTTGAAACGACGTCCGTAATCAGCGACGGGTAAGTCGCCTTGCTTCATCGAGAGAAGGTCGTCTTTGAGGCTGAGTTCGCGAGCCTTGGAGCGATGACTGTAAGAACGAGAAAGAGCCTCCCAAACTTCCCGAGACGTAGAACAACCGATAATCACAGCCATAGATTCCTCAGTCAACGTGGAAACGAGGAATAGCTTGATCAATTGATCGAGAGAACCACTGCGCATAAGCAGGGTTAATACCTGCAGTCGAAGGAAGGTTCTTCGGCGGAACCTCAACGGAGCCATCGACGAACTGCATGAAGTTTTGGGTGATAAGCAAGGGCTCAATCTGTGCATGCCAAAGTATATAGTTGGACGACGTGAGTTTGATGTTCACCATGTGTATGATGGTGGACAAGGGAACCGTAGGCAGATCGGTCGTCGGCGGAGCAGCCATGGAGAAGACGTGCGGCGCGTTTCAAAGGGACTGGAGGAAATTAGGGTTTAGCCAAAGTTATGGCTGATATCATGTGAGAAAATATATCTTGTATTTCACTCAATGAAAATAATATACAATACATGTACTTATAGTACTAGAAAGATATCTAACCTAGGATATCTAGGTTAAACTATACAAGATCTACACAAGATATTATACAAGATATGTATATATCTCAAGAATTTGGATATAGTCGTGAAAGTATTTTGATTGTGATCATAAAATTATATATTTGAGCTTTTATAAAAGATATCTGAATATGTGAATTTTGATAAATGTATTATTACTTTTAAAAAAAAGTTTGGCTTTGATTGTCGTATAGATGATTTTTTTTCCCAATATGAGATAAGGACAAGACGATCAATAATGATTAAAATTTTCATTTGAATTTATTTAGATGAAATTCATCGATTTCCAAACACAAGTACTATTAGAAGATTATAGGATTGGATCCGGTGATAAAAAATCCCCCCGTGATAAAATGATAAAGCTGCTTGATTACCTTTACAATGTTGCTTGATTGTGTTTTAGTTGTTGCTTGATTTTATTTCAGATGTTGCTTGATCATTTATTGCTTGATAGCGTTTTAAGTATTGATTGATTAGTTATTAGCCATTGATTTAATTAGATCTAATGGATGAGATTCATTCTTATTTTTAATATACTTATTTATTACCA
This sequence comes from Plectranthus barbatus, assembly GCA_026898455.1. Classification (NCBI taxonomy): domain Eukaryota; kingdom Viridiplantae; phylum Streptophyta; class Magnoliopsida; order Lamiales; family Lamiaceae; genus Plectranthus; species Plectranthus barbatus. The sequence goes on from JAPKLW010004071.1 coordinate 5,968, forward strand.
TATGATCCCTCCTCGAAGATTATATATATATATATATATTAGAAGATTTTATATATATATATATATATGCCTGAGTAGTATAAGTATGACTACTACAATCGTGCAAGCCATTCTAGCTTGGTCCACCAATAATAATAATAATAATAATAATAATAATAATAATGTGATAAAATATTTGTAAGGAGCGATATTTTAAAGGATTTCTTAACTTATATTTAGCTTTAATACCATACTAGAATTTATATATTTATCTTCATAAAAAGGATTTATTAAAATGAGAGATGTACCAGGTGATACTTTAACGTAAAATATGAATTAATTGCTCTACTCTACTGATATCATAATTCATAATTACTATATCCAAAATGTGCTTTTAATCGTCGTACTTTATTTTCCAGTATGGATTGGATGGACAGTCACATTTATTATTTTTAAAAGTAAAATAAGATATCACGTTAACATAAAAGTAATGAACAATTAATGTCAATCATGAAACGAATTTTCAAACTGTGATAAAAAGAAATGAATTATTACAGTCATATTTCTGAAAAACTCAGCATTTAAAATGTGTCACCATAAGATGAAAAAAAAAAAAAAAAATAGAAAGCAGTCAGGGTAATATATAGCAAGCAGTAGCCCAACTATGTGATTGTGCACTGCACGACATACTTAACGTAACAAGTTATAGCAATTCTCTCATAGAGAGGTAAATGTAATAGTAAAAATATATTGCCTATGACTAAGACGAAGATGTCATATTTTCGAAATTCCCCGAAAAACAGTATTAGTGTGTTAGGCATCTCAAATCTATCTATCTATATTATATACTAATTTAGAGTAGTGTAACACTGTAACAAAAGCATCAAATTCCCGCCTAATCCTGTCAATATCACAAGCACAAGCATTTTATGGATAATTGTGTGAGCAAGATACAGACCCATCTTATCCATATTTATATTTAAAAGGCCCATTTTTCCAAATTTTTAGTCCATTCAAGCTTCGAATATTAAATACATTTAATTCCAGCAGTTCGGCTATATATATCCATTAATGTCGAACATTAATTTAAATTATACAATAAGATTGTCATTAATTGTTTCTTATTTTTTGTTTATTGAATAATGATGTATCTATTTAGGAAATTAATTGAATATGATTCATTGTACGCATCTCACTAATTTATTATCATTTAAAATAATACAAATATAATATCTTTTATGGAATAATATTTAATCAAATCTCATATATTTTGTGTTTGACATACTTTTTTTTATTTTTATTAAAATTATATATATAATTTGACGTATAATATATAAAACAATTTATACTATAATATATTAAATGTAATATTAATGAATAAAAACTAAAAAAATTTAAAAAGAAACGCTTAAAAATGTTAAGATATATAACATTATTAATTATATTTTAATATCATTAAAATAAGACATCATACATTTAACTCGCGCATAGTGTGGTGTAGATCATCACATCAATTCTATTTTATTTAAGAATTTGTTTTACTTGATGTGTTTTTATATTATAACAAATACATATAATTCAATAAATTATAATATTAATTTCAACTAAATCATATGTATCATAAGGAGCTCATCTCATGTCAAAAGTTAGTTTTAAGTTAAATAGGAATATACCATCCACCTTAAAAAAAATCAATGATGGAGATTAAAATTATTTTCAAGATTTCATGATTAATATAATTAAATAAAATATTAACTATATAATTCGTGCAACGCACGGGTGTAAATCTAGTAACGAAATAAATAGATAAAAAAAGCATTCAGAGCACGCATCAATAAGAAAGCAATAGCAATGGCAATGGCATTTATGTGAACATGAAACAAACCATATTATTACACAACTAGTAGAGGCTATACATACATTGAAAAAAGACAGTACGTAGCTGAATGTAAGTAGCATAACACAACTCCACCACCACTCCAATAAACTAAGCCCGGCCTCAATTTTCCAACTTCCGTGCTTTATTTGCAACAACTTCGGCCCATTTTTGCTCTATTTTGTGGCTTCCACAATGCTGGGCCCTTCTACCTGCAATCCCATCCACAAACACATCACTTCAAAATTAAATATATGTGGCTGCAAGAGAAAACTTCAATTTCTAGAGCTCATGTGTCAAATTGATCAGCCATTATAAAGAACATATATAAATCACAAATTAAAATTGTTGTGAAAGTAAGAAAGTATTTGAATACGGAAATGGTTTCGTGAAGACTGTGGGCAAGTTGACTATAACGTAAGCATAATTCATACGTGGTCTCGAATAAAAGCAGGCCCACTTGGTGAATATGTAGCGTAGATATACATAAAAAAATAGTCATCTTACCATGAACTTGGCTCCCCATATTTCTTCCTCCTGAGCAGGGACAGCTGTAATCTTATTTTTGGGATTCTCGTAGCTTCTAATTTCTCCGATTGCTGTAAAGAAGAAGCATCCTGACAAATAAAGCACGCAAAATTAATCACGCTATCTTGTGTTTAACAATTATAGAGACAACATAGCATAGGTACAAGCGTCTCACTCTCACCTTGAGGGAAAGAAGCAAGTGACTTCCCACAGGCACCCTTGAGCAAGTCGGCATCATCAGCGAACGCCACATATCCATCAGCAGTTATTCCCCAATACAGTGGAACCTTTGCTTTTTGGTCCTGTCACAGTACCACCACCAACTCAATATTTATTTATTAACTAAAGCAAACCCCACTTGCATCAATAATTCTGATTATGATTATGATTGGGATTGGATTTCTGAGTCAAAATAATACAATTAATTTAAGGCAAATAATATCACTCACCGTAGCCACAAATAAAGTCGAAGTGGACTTGTCAAATACAATGAATGCAAAGTTCCCTTCAAGATGGCCAACAACATGATTTGGAGGATAAGGCGCTCTATCACGAAGCGTCTTGTATGCTTCTATTACCAAAAGCACCTCGTTTGCAGACTTTGCTAGCCCATATTGCTGCTTCAGGCTCCCTAGGTTGTCCAGGACTCCTTCAAACAAGCAGAATATATCATCCTTAACTGCGAACGATCTGCATTCTCATCACCAAATCAGGATCATCATCCATCACATGATTTTTAAAATTAAAAAAAAAACAAGAAACTTCTGGTACAGCAAGTATTATTAACATGTATAGTTGATAAGAAGGATTTAGATTTCGGCTTTCATCACAATTACAGATACAATATAGATGTCAACAGTAGACCTACCTAACATAGAAAAGGACATCGTATTAAGAGCATTTTTAGCTTTTACATTTATATCTCAACCACCTTATCTTTCAGTATTTTTCCTGAAGCTACCCAGGAAAGTTTGCACCATCACCATATAATATTGGTAAAATAGACCAAGCTCAATATTATTTTTCAGGGATCGGGTGCACCCAACTAAGTATCTGGTGTTGCACCAAGAATATCTCAGCTATCAGAATATCTACTCGAGGCTTAGATTGTTGGTATCAATCTTTTCATGCCAAGATTATTGTTAATGTTACATAAGTTCACTTAAACATGATAGGCAATAGTAAAAAGCAAAATAAAATATAAGGTATAATCGATAGTGCGAGATCCTAAGGTAGCTCTGAGGAATCATATTTGTTAAAAATATTATGTTAAGGGAAGCCAACTAATCTTATCAGCATAATGAAAAAGTATGCGGATCTGCTCTCCTATCCGCATCCTCTTCGTATTCGGTAAGGAATAATCATCATATTCCATAGCACCATTATAAGCCGTTTAGTACAAGAGTGATACCTTGTTGTAATCGTGATGTGTGCTTATACGATAAATTGAAATTGAATAAGATCCAACTACCAACTTTAATAACATCGAAAATAATCTTAGGTCCACTAGGCTTTAACAAGATCAATATGCCAAAATGATATTCGAACCATAAGATTTTTATAACGTGTATCTGAAAAATTCAATAACGGCCCCCTAAAATGATGTGAAAAGTCTTTGAAGATTTTGATACAAATATCGAAAATAATCCTAATATGAGATGAATAAGACTTTGTAGTCCGTTCCACACCTTGATCCATGCAATAAAATCAGGACCAGTAAATTCAGTTCCTGGACCACTATCTCAATTATATAATTACCGTCGTCCGTCGTCGATCACGATGACCGTGATCATAAATCGGCAATTCAAAGTTGCGGAGCAAGAATAGCCAAATGATTTTCATCACAAGCCAATTTAATCATAATCACGTACAGGCAGAGGGTAGCAGTGTCCTAACTTAATCAACCATTAAATTATATTATCACATTATCGTATTGCGAAGTTCAAAAATCACGGGAAAAAAAAAAAAAAAAACAGAATACATTACGGCTAATTAATTTTCCATTGCCACTAAACAAATTCAAACCATCAAAATCACGGGAAAAAATAAAAGAAAAGAAAAGAAAAACGTCACTCTAAATGATCCGATTCGCTAGAAAATATACGATGTGATCAGCATATAATGAAAAACTCTAATTGATATAATCTAAAATATCCTCCGTCATCCATTCACCAAATACTACCAATTAAATCATCATTCCACAATCGTAAATTCATAATCAACCGCCTCCATTATAAATTCATCCGTCGCAGATAGATACGTACCTCGGCTGCAAAGCAGATTGGTTGTAGTGAGTGTAAGCCAGCTGGACATCATCTCCAACCTTGACGGAAACCGCCGATGAATTCGCCTCCAGGAATCGAGCCACCAGCTTATCCGCCGTCACTTTAGGCGACGGCGTCCGGCTCCCCGCTGCCACCAGCTCGTCCGGCGGGGACACTATGGAGCTGCTAAATACTCCCAACATCTTCTCTCTAGAAACAAGATCTACAAACAAAATATGTATGTATATTTCTACTACACTGTAACTGAAGTGGATGGAAATGGAATGGAGGGGAAATATAGCGTGGGCTCGTTTTGCATTTATAGAATGAAAGTTGAGGGCGTTTCGGTAAATTACAATTGAAATACTTTTATTTTATTTTAAAATAAAATATGTAAGAGAAGTTGACAACTTGCAATTCACCTCCCCATATCAATGCCTTCTTACACTTTACTCCCTACTTTTGTTGAAAAAATAAGATACGTACACAAATAAAATTGATATTTTTTTCATCCCAATATAATCATCATTTAAAATTGAAAAAAAAAGCAGCAACCAAAGTCAAGAGGATAAATCTTGAAGAGGAAAAAAAAAACAAATTGTATGTAAATGAAGTTTATTTCCCTTTATATTTATCACACAAAGTTTTTTTATTTAACATGCACATAGCTTTTCATAAATAATCAATAAATTCTCTTAAATGTAATGGATCAATTATGCAGTGGGATTATATTTTTCAATAAGACAATAACTAACAATAATTTATATCTTAAAAGATTCAAGTTTTGGAGTGAATGGAGCATATTATAACTAACAATAATTTCTGTTGACACCATATTATTTAAAGGGAGTGAAATATATTTAATAATTGGGAGAGAAATGAGAAAAGAAAAAATGCTGGGGCTGGTTTTGCAATAAAAGTAAGAAAATGGAGCAATGTGAGGTTATTGGAATGGGGGTGGGGGCCCACAGAGGGGCGATGATTCCCGTGGAGGATAACTTTGTGGGACCCAGGGGAGGTTTTGGATTTTTGGGGCGATATTGCGTGTCACGCACTAGCTAGAGGTGAAACTGAAAGCCTGGGAGGGAGGCGGGGGTAGGGTCGGGTGCATTCTAGATCCTATAAAAGACGAAGCAGATTCCGCCACGTGTGCAGATTCCTCTTGTTTGGTTTTTCCTTGGTTATGATGAGATAAGTTTGAAATAACTCATCAGTCAACAATAGTAAAAGTAGGAGTGTTCATGGTTTGGCCGAAACTGGTCAAACCGGTCAAATCGTATTAATTTGGTCGGTTTGGTCGGTTTGAAATTTAATTTTTAAATTGATAGTTTGAAAATTTTAAAATCGGATAAATTTGATTTGGTTACGGTTTGGAGACTCAAACCGGCCGTATATATATATATATATATTAAATATAGTATAATAATTAATATAATTTGTAGCTCATTTGTTAAGTTTCTACTTTTTCATACAATTAACCCATATTCAAATTTGTTGGCCAACACACTATAGTTTTAGTTTTATTTTTTTATTTATCAAAAATAAATTAATAAGTATTAACATTAAATAATATTATTTTATATAATTTTTTTAAGATAAATTAAGCATGAACTTTATAATAATAATTTTACACATCTCTTTCAATTTTACATTTGAATTTTAAGGTTATAATTTTAATACATTTGACCCGTGTGTTTCTTTTGATTTACATTAAATTATAAATATAAGATTTTTAGAATAAAAATTATATTATTATAAGTAGTAACAAATAATATAAATCAATTAATTTGTATTTAGACCCTAGTTTTCTACAAATTATAGTAAATTGTTGAAAGTTGAAACATATTTCTTTCCAAACCGTCAAACCGACCGGACCAAACCATTTTTATATGGTTTGGTTTCAAAAAATTATTTGGCCGGTTTGGTTTGAAAAATTTTCAAACCGTACCTATCGGTTTGGCCGAAATTTTCCTTCCAAACCGGCCGAACCGGACCGCGAACACCCCTAAGTAAAAGTGGTGGTTGAACTTTTAAATGATAAATTATTTATTTTCATTTTATGATTAATTTTATGTATTAGATTATTATTTAATATTTCGTCTGTTTTGCTATATTAGTTTCCATTTTTTTTTTGTTTCATTATACTCCCTCCGTCCCACTTAATAGTCTCATTTCTCATTTTCATGCGTCTCACTTTAATAGTCTCGTTTCTAAACAGGGTAACTTTTTCACACTCAACAATAAAATATTAATTTCACTCAACTCATTCTACACTCACATGCCTTGGTTATTGTGTCAAAAGCAAATGAGACTATTAATGTGGGACGGAGGGAGTATTATTCATATTTTCTAAAATGAAAAATTAATAAATACTCCCTCCGTCCCGGCTGAATTGTTCCGGGTTGATTGGGCACAATAACCAAGGAGTGTGAGTGTAAAGTAAGTTGAGTGGAATTAATATTTTATTGTTGAGTGTGAAAAAGTTGCCTTTTTAAGTAATGGGACAATTGAGGTGGGACGGACGAAAAAGAAAAGTGGGACAATTGAGGTGGGACGGAGGGAGTATTTATTAATGAATTATTATTTTCTCTTATCTTTATATCCTTGGTTATTGTGGCAAAAACAAACGAGATTAATATGGTCGGATGAAAGGAGTATTTGCTGAAGATTTACTCCTTGATTTTATAAGATTGATTTCCTTATCTAATTTAGATAGGAATCTAATCTAATTAAAAAGATAAATATATCCTAAATTATCTTATTTTCCTTGTTTATCTATCTCAGTTTTCTTATAAATAGGGTAGTAGTTTTCATTGCTTAGAGTAGAAATTTCAGTTTTTTATAGAGTTTTGTAACAATTGTTTATAAGAAATAAAACTCTAAAATTCCTCCATTTTTTTTTTCCTTCTTTCTTTGTGTTTTCCATTCATTATTTATGATTTTTGGATAAAGAGGGCCAACAAGTGGTACCTAGAGCTAAGATTGAATGCCAAAAATCATTCGTTGGGAAAACATGGGGGTAGCAGCAGATGCAACCAACAAGTGGTACCTAGAAAGAAGACGACAAAGGAAGCTTGGGATTGCCTCAAGATGAGATTCGTAAGGGCAGATCGAGCAAAGAACGCAAGGTTACAAACATTGAAGAGTGAGTTCAGTTTGATGTATATAAAGGACAGTGAGTCGCTCGATCAATATGCAGGTCGACTGACTACAATATGTGTGGCATACTCGAGCCTTGGAGGAACCCTCACTGACTCAATGCTAGTGAAGAAGTTATTCAACACAGTGCCAGAAAGATTTATCAGTGTGGTGGTCGGCATCGAACAATTTTTCAATCTCGAAGACCTCGCCTTCGAAGATGCGACTGGAAGGCTTAAAGCTTTCGAGGAGCACGCGCGCAAAAAGAATGCAGATGCAGGAGGAAAGAAGTTCGGGTTCTTCTCACTCAGGCGGGTGGGAAGCACGATCCATAAAAAAATGGCGGGTAGTCATCACCTTCTCAGTCGAAAAGGGTTCCCACAGAAGGTGACAAATGCGGTCGTGAAATTAAAACCCGAGGTAGAGGTCGAGGGAAAGGTGGTCAATGAGCTTCTCGAGATAAAAGTTACATTTGGTGTTACAATTGCAACGAGATGGGACACTACTCGACAAAATGTCGAGCAACAAGGAAGAACGAGGAAGCTCACCTCGCCCATGCTGATAATATTGAACCAACACTACTTATGACAGTTTCAGAAAAGAAGCCAAAGCAACTCGAGAATCCTCATGATATTTGGTTCTTGAACCATGGAACCAATAATCATATGACTGGAGATAAAAGGGAAGTTCTTCGAGCTAGACGAATGAGTTAACATAATTGTCTTTTTTTTTAAAAAAATGGTGTCTTTTTTTTAAAAAAAATGGTGGCCAGTCCTGCAAAGTATTTGAGGAGGTTACACATGAACAAGGAGGAATTCGAACTACCCAGTTCGAAAATGGTGTGACTCCGAGAAGGTCAATCACAAAAGAAGAGATCAATTCGTCAACTCCGGAAAGAAACAACCCCGTACGAATAGATCACAGTCCAACATCTCCTTCCTCGCCAACATTGTGTCCACCCTGCTCAAAGTTGTTACAAAGGGCGAAGAACAACTAAAGAAGAATGAAGAGGAAATGGCCAAAAGGGAAGCTGAGGAGAAGAAGCAAAGAGAAGAGGATTTGCGAAGAAAAGAGGAAGAGCTGTGCCGAACTGCAGACTTGCTGAGCACCTCAAGGACATGCCCAAGAAATTTTCCTAAGTGATGGTGTTGGTAGACTGTTTTTATTTTTGCTTTGTTTTGCCTATGTGTTTCCTTTGCCTATTCTGTTTTATATTTCTCTGTCTTAATGGAATTGGCAAGATTGACAACTGTTGAGGGTGATTTTTGTGGATTGAGGCCCCAAGAACTTTTAAGATATAAAAGTTGAAAAATGCAGGAAAAAACAAATGCTTAAACAAATTGCGTTTATTGAATTTTAACTCAAACCGAATATGCTGAGAAAAGTTGAATTCCCGTAGTATGATCAACTTTGTCGAGCTTGCTATTTCAAAGAAAAAACATAGTGTACTGAGTTTTTATTGATTTTTGGTGATGGTTAATTCTATGTTACAAATGGGGTACAAAAATGAGATTACAATCGATATTTATAGATTATATTCGAGCTCTAACGTCCCCGATATTTCTGCCAGACAGCAATAATTGCCTCACTGGTCTCCCGCAGGCATTTCTAGGCATTTTTCGGAGAGCTCGTAACTGCATCCGCTCATCATTAAATGACTTTTCCCGATCGTTAGATAGTTCGCCCTTTATTTCCGTTGCACCGACTTTTCTTATTAAATCATCATTTGACCAAATCGGACTTCTCTTGAGCGAGCTGCTTCGTCTTCGAACTGCTTTACCTACTTAGTTGATACTTAAACTGCTCTCCTTGGGCCAATCTACTTCGAGCTCCTTTAAGCAAAGTGGGACAGGCTTATGGGCCTCCTTTGTGTGTTTCTTTTATTGGGCTGAAATATTGGATCGCTACGTCGACCCCCAACAACGACCATAACTCTTTGTCTAATTCTTTTCACATCCTTCTTTTGCTGAATTTACACGTTCTGGTGTAATCGACAAGTTATTTTCGCCCTTATGATTTAATCGAGAAATATTTCTCCCATTCAGGGGGAAGATTCTTTGGGAAAGCTGTGCAAAAATCTTGTTTTAGAGTATAGCTAATAGTCTGATTTTGTAAACTCGAAAACTTACATTTTGTTTGCTAGCTTGACAACATCAAAATGGAGGAAGTTGTTAGGAATTAATATTAGTAATTCATTCTTTATTATGTTGTTTTGATGTGTCAAACAACCACCAGTTAGCGTATCTCTAGCTAGAACTAGTCAGTACTTGTAATGTCTTGTTTAGGAATTATCGAGTTGTAAATTGGAGTTGATCGCAAGCTTTTGGGAATTTGATGTCTGAATTTCACTCACCAACAAAGGGTCTTTATCGTAAGAGGTTGTTGGCTGACACGTCATCACTAGTTGGTAATCCACAAGCTAAGAGCTTGCCAGTAAGATGTCACGAGCAAAGACGATTCCCAAACTAGCACACAGGGTCACAGTAAGCCAAGACAAACAAGTGATTTCCAAGTCTAGTCCTTAAGAAATGAGATCTTGAAGTCTCCGATCCTTAAAGCTAGTTTGTACAAGTAATCAATCAGTAAAAATTCCTCGGACTGGGTAGGAGCCGTTCTAACTAAAGCTGCAAAGTTCACCTGCTCTAACAACACGAACACTGTAAGTTAGGAAAAGTGAGACATTTGATTGGACGGGTTTTTTTTTTCCTTTAAGTTTTGCATAGAGTTTAAATCTCAATACCTTAAGTGTTGGAGTATATTAATATTAAAAGTTAATGTCAGAACACCAAGTTAGGTGATCACAAGCTAGTAAAATTTTCCCTCCATATATTCATTCTATAATTTAAAACCAACACTTACCTTTTTTTTTAATTCAATCATATCAAACTAACCCGTTATTCAAACTAAAACGAAATCCCTAATTGTACATTTCTTATTTTGATTTTTCAAGATATATTGATTTATATAATTATATCCATTTGAAGTTTTTATAAAATAAGGACAGCACCATGTGCAGTCTGCACTTATGATACTTATTTATTATAATCAACATATTAATTTTTTAAGCAGTAATTTATCGATTCAATATAAAGTGAAAATCATAGGATATAAATTATCTTATCATGACCACCAAGGCTCCATCTCCTCCCCCATCCTATTATTAAATCAAATAGCATCCCAAAAATAATGATGATTCAATACTAAATATTGGAATTTTACAACATGAAAATTTGACTTGGAATGAAATGGATGGTTCGAAAAAAAAAATCCCAAAATTTTAATTAATAGTAATGTATTATAATTTAAACACATCAAAATTATGATCCTTTAATCTTGAATAAAGTGTTTTTACCGGTACACAAATTTCCAATTTGAATACAATGGATTGCGCTCAACTTATTCCGTGTGCTACTGCTAATGAGGTACGGAAACCATATTCATGAAATTTGTCTGAACCTAATCACAGTTAAACTTTTTGATTAAATATAAAATTGGCATTAAATTCCGGTTTTAATAATTACCATTGGAATCAATTCATGTGACTACTATGGAGTTAGGCTGAATCATGGAATCAGACATATTCTAGGCCCATCCCATTTGAGGGGACACGAGTGCATATTTATATTCCCACTAAATATTTTATTTTTCTTATAAACAGTTATTTCCAAGAAATCATTTGTACAATTTATTTAATGGGAAGTGCTAAATGGCCAGATTCTGGTCAATCAGAATCCCTTAAAATAATATTAAATTATTTATTGATGTAAAAGTATAACATGTAATTACTATGTTGTCCTCAATTTAATTAATCCTTAAATAAAGTAAATCTCTTTAATACAATAACCTTTTTATTTTACCAAAAACATTTGTAGTCCACTAAATTTATTATACATCATTTACGAGAGATATTTTTTTTTAAAAAAAATCACTCTTGATTATATAATCAATAATAATAATTTTACATTATAATATCAAGGGCGATAATATTTATATTATATATATATATATATATATATATATTTAATTAATGCATGAGTATATTGATTCATTTATATCATAATGTAGTAATATAAATCAATTTCAAATTATTAAGAGTTCTCCTTTTTATTTTATATTGTAATATCTGTTAGTTATTACTATCATTTATGCTATAATATAATATGTAACGTAACTCTGTAATATGAATTATTATTTATTTATATTACTATTTTTTTTCAATGACTTGTTAATTATTTTTAATCTTATCATATATGTGATATTAGTTTTTGCAACTTGCAAGTGTCATGCTGGAGGGGTTAGAAAACTATTTTGGACATAAATTAATAACTTTTTATCTTAGCTTGTAGTTAAATGATACATACCCTTTAATTATATTAGAATTAATCTATATCATAATTTATATTTTACAAGTGTACTATTATGTGCCACATCTTATGATATTATCTTTCTATATTATTCATTATTATTCAATTTGATACTAGTATATGATATGATATGTAAACATTATAATCTATCAGTTCATTAATAGGATATTATATCTAATTTAGTTATTATTAAACTATCAATTAAGTTTGGAATTATATAATTTTTGTGATACTTAAGGGTGTAACTGAACCAAGTCGAGCCTAGTAGAATCGTGCTCATTTATTTAGTATTGGGTTAAGCTTCGAGATTTTTTATCGAATATTTTGAAGTTTATGAACTTTATCGATCTTTAGTCAAACCTAAACAAACTTTCTAAATTTATAATACATTTAAAATAATCACTATTATTTTTAAAGAAAAAAGTTATTTATACCAAAAAAAAATACCATTTACATGCTCAAATTCAAATTTATCTCATTATTAGAAATATTTATTATTATTGCTAGTCTTAAATCATGAAAATATTACTTTCATAAAATTAATTAGTTTATATCTATTACTAATTTTAGCTAAAGAGTTTGCTCACAAGTTGAATACTATGATGTTCAAGTTTGATTCGGTTGGTAAACGAGCTTCACTATATGAGCTCGAACGAACTTATAACGAGTTGAAATTCGAGTAGCTCACGAACAATTTAATTCATTTACAACCCTAGTCAAACTAGAAAGAATTATTGTTAATTGTCAATATTCAATGTCTTATATCAATACTGCACAAACTATTATATTATTTCTGAATTATAAAATAATAATAGATTTCAATATCATCAGCCATTACAAGATTATATACACCAGTATGATAATATTTATGAGTTGTTATTTAAAGTCAAATTGAGATTTACACTCAGTTTGGATAAAGTGCAAGTCTCACCATTAAAACAATCATTCTGCTGTGCAACTTATTTTATCTCTGAAATCCGGGACCAACAGGGCTCGATTGTATATTTGTGGGATTAATATCCAGTGATTTTTTTTTTTTTATAAAAAATACATATATACATATAAAGAATTTTAAAATTCTCGTGGAGGCCGGCGACCTTGATAGCCCCAATGTAGTGCTGCCCCTACCGAGATAAATGAAAAAAAAATGGAATTAATATACCGAAACGAAGGGAGTATGTTATTTTAAACTATATTGTTACAATAGACTCAAAATTAAAAGATCTTATTTGATAATGCGCCATATTTTTTTTCCATAATGTTATTTATACTCTAATGTGATATATATTATAGGCCACATTTCATTTTAACGAGTAATTAATTATTTGTTTTATATTGCATAGTGTACTTTTTTAGATCTCATTTTTATTATTTATTTTATAATATACTCTATATTATATTAATATTACTAATAGTTATGAAATTATGATAGGGTGACTGTATAAGGGTTAGGGGGGTATGGACCGTATGGTGTAGAGATGGCCAAGGACCGGTTCAGGTTTGGAACCGCCGGTTCGGTGGTTCCAAAAAATGGATCCTGAACCGGCCCTTGAAATTACGGTTGCGGTCCAAGAATTGGAACCGGAGGTTCCGGTTCAACACGATTTCCTAGATGGTTACGGTTCAGAACCGGCGATTCGAGGTGACGTGGCGCGTTGTCATTGGTTGATTTAAAATTTTTAAAATATAAGTTTTTTTTTCAGGCGATTCCGAACCGCCAGTTCCGGTTTCGGTTAGGGGTAGGAACCTGAACCGGTCCGTCTAAATACAGTTCCAGTTTTGGTTTCAAACCGTGAACCGCCGGGCCGGTTCGGGCGGTTCAGGTTCCATTTGGTCATCTCTAATATGGTGTAGGGTTAGAAATTTCAATATTTATACTATATTTATAACATATTAGGATATTAATTTGATTGAGATTGATCAAAATATATATTAATTGCATGGTCTCTTGAAAGAACAAAATGTTATTTTATTCTTTAGGTAAAAAAAAAAAAAAAAGAACATTTTCATTTTTAATTCTGATAAATTAATCCCAGTTAGGATAGTAAAAATGTTGACAACATTTTTATATAATTAAAATTATTTTCATTTTTATATATTTGATAGAATATATTTTGTATATTAGAGAATAAAATAAAAAAATTATTTGTGTATGATACATTTTTTTTATTGTAGAATATAAGATAAAAAGCTCCAAAACAATTAGTTGAAAGATTACAATTCTCGTAAATAAATAAAAACTTTATTGGTAACTTCAATACACCATAATTGATTAGAAGAGAGAGATTAATTTATCTAAAATGAACAATAAGGGTAATATAGTAAATATAACAAAGTATATTATGCAAAATTACATTTTTATCCTGATCTGGTTATCCAGATTCTAGCCAAATAGCTTTTTCCTTATTTAATATTGCAAATAAAGAGTCTATTTTTTTAAAATAAAATAAAATAAAATTGAGGTATAAACTGATAGTTTAAGATTAAAAATTCCTACTCGCTAGCGAAAATAGTCAGTTGAGTAAATGATTAATCCAAATGACATTATCATTACAATAAACACCATATCGGGTCAATTAGTGCGCGGCATAATTGATTTCGCGAAAAGTATGAGAATATCTAATAATAAACAAACTTTCTAAATTTGCAAAGGGTATTCTTCAAATCTATCGAAAAGAAGATCGAAATCTCTTCTCTTTGGAAATAATTTGCAATCTATCTATATATTAAAAATGAATAGTTTAAAAAATTTGTTCCCACCATTTTAATATAAATGCACATCCAATCCAACTTTCCATTCTTTTTTCCGGTTATTTTCTCATTTATATAATTTTTTATTTCATGCCCACTTTTTTTTTTTTTTTTTTTGGCAGTACGTCTCACGAGTGCCTAATATTGAATATACATACACAAAAATCATAATCAACAAATCATTAATTTCCGCATTCTTATTTTATGAACAGTAACATAAATATATGAATCCAATCAAAATTTTAAAAACAATGGGATGTGACTCTTATGTAAACTTGCAAATATTTTTAATTTTAAAAAACATGCTGGTATTTTACTATTTTCAACATTATCACTCACATCAATATTATTGTTATTTTTTTAAAATTTAAATTGATAATGTTTTATATTTTAACATATATATATATATATATATATATATAGATATATATCAATAAAATTATATTTATCACTTTTTTCTTTAAAACATTTACATTTTCACAAATTTATTTTATTTAAATAATAACATTGTAATTTATTTAATGAATTAATAAATTTTAAAATTTTAATTAATGTATAATATTATTAATTATATTACAATATAATATAAAATGTGATTAGTTCCGTTGAATAGTAAAGAAAAGAATGATTGGAAGAAACATGAGTGGAATATCGTTCCTTTCATTGTTTTTGTTATCTAAGAATCATTAATACACTCTCGTATATAGAGATAGCTATATAAGAGATTAAGGAAACATAATAAATCAACATAAATAAAGGATCTTGAATATCCTCCCTAATTGATCTTTAATTGATTCTCCTTTGAAATTGATCTTGACTTGATTCTTTCCAACACTCCCCGCAAGTTAAGTATCGGGATTCCCTATACTTAACTTGCTCAGAACTTCGGAGAAACTTTTGGAATCCACAGCTTTAGTTAGAATGTCCGGCCAATTGATTTTTTGAAGAGACAAACGGAAGTGCAATAGTGCCATCCTCGATTTTTTCCTTTATGAAATGTCGATCGACTTCCACATGTTTAGTACGATCATGTTGAACAGGGTTGCCAGAGATACTTATGGCAGCCTTTTGTTATCACAAAGAAGTCGACAGGTCTTCCCAGAAAAAAGCCCAAGTTCTTTCATAAGTTTCCTCAACCACAAAACTTCTGTCAAACCACTCTTAATACCTCTGAATTCAGCTTTTGCACTAGATAGTGCAACAACCTTTTGTTTCTTGCTCCTCCATGAGACAAGATTTCCCCCAACTAAAACAAAGTAGCCAGCTGTGGATTTCCTGTCAACTGGATTTCCGGCCCAATCTGCATCAGTGTAAGCTTGGATTTCGAGGTTGTCCGATTTTCTGAAGAGGACCCCAAAATCAGCTGTTCCTTTTAGGTATTTTACAATCCTCAGAGCAGCTTCAAGATGTTCAACTTGAGGATGATGCATGAATTGACTTACTATTCCCACCGCATACGATATATTAGGACGAGTGTGTGAGAGGTAGATGAGACGTCCCACAAGCCGTTGGTACTGACCTTGATTAACATCATCGGCTCCTTATTTGATTTGGAGTCCATGGTTAACAGCCATTGGAGTGGTTGCTGGTTTACAGTCAAGCAGCCCTGTCTCAGCAACAAGATCAAGTGTATATTTTCTTTGACTGATGAAGATGCCACGTTTTGACCTTAGAACTTCAATCCCTAGGAAGTATTTCAACCTTCCCAGATCTTTCATCTCGAATTCCTTAAACAGACTTGCCTTCAACTTAATAATCTCTTCTGTATCATTTCCTGTCAAAATCATATCATCAACACAGATGATTAGACATGTTAGTAAATCTCCTCTCCGTTTGATAAAGAGTGTATGATCGGAGTTGTTTTGCTGGAAGCCCAATTTTCTCATAACGGTTGTAAACCTTCCAAACCAAGCTATAGGAGATTGCTTGAGACCATAAAGAGTTTTCTTGAGCCTACAAACTTCATCTTCCCTGAACTCATGAGAAAAACCAGGAGGAGGTAGCATATACACTTCTTCTTTTAGTTCTCCATGTAGGAAAGCGTTTGTGACATCAAACTGGTGGAGTCCCCAATCTCTTGTTGCAGCAATTGATAGTAGTACCCTGACTGTATTCATCTTGGCTACTGGAGAAAAAGTCTCGGCATAGTCAATTCCATAGGTCTGTGTGTATCCTTTGGCTACCAATCGAGCTTTGTATCGCTCAATGGAACCGTCTGACTTTCTCTTAATCGTGAAAACCCACCTACAACCAATAGGTTTCTTTCCTTCGGGGAGTTGGCACTTGTCATATGTGTTGGTTCTGTTCAGGGCATCCATTTCCTTTTGAATCACTTCTTTCCAGTGTGGTATTTTCAGTGCTTCCACTTCTGAGGGAGGTATCTCTTCTGCATACAAGGATTTTTCATAAGCTGTGGCCCCTTTCAAAAGTTTGATTTTAGCAAGGGATCCGATGGGGTATTTGCTGTGCCGACTTTCTCTTTCAGGCGAGTAGCGCCTGGGAGGTATACCTCTTGTACTTCGAGGGGGAAGTACATATTGTTCCTGCAAAACAGTCACCTCTGGTTCCGGTTCTCTCAATTCATCAGGCAAGATAGGTAAATCAGAGAAAGGAGGAGGATTAGAAAGAGGAGGATTATTACTATCACCAGAGGATACCAAGTTTTCAGGAGATCTTGGAGGTAGCACTTCGAGCTGGTTTTGTCCAGTATTCTCTGCAAGTTGATCAGAAGGTACCTGCTCTTTTCCAGGATCGTCGGAAGGAATACTTAGGAGCCAACTTAGATGGTCACTATTATTCTCCCCCTGACTACTAGGATGGCTCCGGTAAAAATATTATGTTTCAAGAAAGTCACAGTGTATGGTAGTGATGACTTGTCGGGTTTTTGGATTGTAGCATCGATAGCCTTTTTGATTAACCCCATAGCCTACGAACACACACTTTTCAGCACAAGGCGCAAATTTGGTGCGCTCATGTTTCGGAATGTGAACAAAGACAGAACAACCAAAGATCTTGGGTTCAAGAGTGAGAGCAGAGGGAATGGTGACAGTAGAAGAAAGATATTGTAAAGGCGTTTGGAATTGGAGGATTTTTGTAGGTAATCTATTAAGAAGATAGAGACTAGTAGCTACAGCTTCAGGCCAAAGGCTGGTGGGAACACCAGATTCTAGCATAATAGCACGAGTCATCTCTAAAAGAATCCTATTCTTTCGTTCTACAATCCCATTCTGTTCAGGGGTATAGGAGCAAGAAGTTTGGTGTAAAATGCCTTTTTGTTGGCAAAAGTTGATCATGGAGGTATTAATGAACTCACGTCCATTATCGGAGCGAAGTATCTGAATTGTTTTTTTGAACTGAGTTTGTACCATAGCATAAAACAGGGTAAACTTCTCAAAAACCTGAGATTTTGTTTCTAAGAAATAGATCCAGGTCATCCTAGAACAATCATCAACAAACAGAAGGAAATATTTAAACTGATTGCCCCCTAAACATGGAGCTGGGCCCCACACATCAGAATGAACAAGGGAAAAAATATCATCGACTCTTTTATTTTTTTTGATGGGAACGAATGTCTGTGGCTTTTGGCCATAACACAAGAGTCACACGAAAGCAATGAGTTTTTAACTAGATCAGGAAACAATAATTGTAAATACCCTCTAGAAGGATGTCCTAACCGTCTATGCCACAACCACATATTTCTATCAGCCGATTTCTGAGTAAGTAAAGCAGTACCATTTTGATCAACCTCATCGACACAGTACAGCCCCTGCTTCTCAGTGCCACGCCCAATGATCTTCTTCGTCCTGATATCCTGTAAAAGACAGAAGGATGGATTTATAAGAAGGGTGCAATTCAATTCTCGAGTTATATGACTGATGGAAAGTAATTTATGAGAGAGAGAAGGAACAAAAAGACAATTCGGTAGACATAAAGTAGGAGTAATTTGTACTGTTCCCGATCCTACAACGGCTACTAAATCCCCATTGGCGGTTTGGATATGAGTTTTAGTGGTTTTAGAAATGTGTAAAAAATCTTTTCGGTCAAAAGACATAGTGTCGGTGGCTCCGCAATCAAAGATCCATCCCCCCGAAAAAGATTTATGCATAGGTTTAGTGTTACTACTATATTTACATAAGGAGAGACTAGATTGAGGGAAAAAATTAAGTTGATGGGTAAAATTAGGAGAATTAGAACCTGAGGGACTGAATTGCAAAAAACCATAATTACAATAAGAATTAGGGCTTGGAAAATTCCCAAACCCGTTACCTCCATCCCCAGCCTCACAATCGTCGCTTCCCACTCCCAGATCGCCGGCGGCGGCGCTGGCGCTGTCCATCCTTGCGTCGCCGGCGGCCAGCCAGCCGCCACAGCCTGCACGCTGCCATTCGTCGGAACCTGCTGCTGGTACCCTGCCAAGACCGCGAGCCGCTGCACCGCCATGGCTGCAATTCGTCGCGGCGATGCTGCCTGCAGCGGTGCTGCCCACGGCGGCGCTGCTCGCCATTGTGTTTCTGGTGACAGCGCCGGCGCCATCCAGCCAGCCCCACAGCCCGCACGCCTGCCCCTGTTCCCTGCTGCTACACTGCCGTGACCATGGCTTAAACCAGCGAGTCCTGCTACACCGCTGAACCCACCAAACACTACCGCTGCACCGCCGGAGGAGTCGTGCTCCATGGGCTCGCCGGATTTTATGCCAATTGCCATCTTCCCTTTCCCAGCGGTTTTACGGCTGTCGTCCCACCATTCCGGGTATCCAACGATCTGAAAACACTGCTCCTTAGTGTGTTTTTTCATCCCACAGTGTGAACAGACAAGTTTTGACTTGTCGATCTTGGTTTTCTGGAGAGGTTGCCGGTGTTGTTCGCCGCGGGTGGTAGATGCGAATCCCCGTGCCAATCTGTAACTCAGGAAGGGGCGGCTGCATTATCTGAAGTCGGGCAGCCTCCCTTTGAACCCTGGAGAAGGCAGATTCGGGTGCGGGCATAGGCGTCTCTTTGAGTATATCACGTCGAATCCCGTCTAATTTTGAATCGAGGCCGGACAAAAATTGGAATAACCTTTTTTGGGCAAGGATGTCGTTGTAGATCTTGACCCCTTTGTCACAACAGTTGAAGGGATTTGGTTCTCTGCGATCAATTGTGAGCCAGATTCCCTGCAGCTCTGCCCAGTAACTTTCGAGAGTTCGATCACCTTGGATGACCTTGTTTGCCCTGACTTCAAGGTCATAGGTTTGTAAGGGATCGGGGGCGGCACCATAAGTTGTTGCCAAGCTATCCCAGATTGCTTTGGCAGTTTGATATTGGGCAAAGCTTGAAACCAGTTTGGTTTCCATGTTGTTGAGGATCCATGCAAAGACTGTGAGTCCATCCATCCAATTCGTACCTGCATTTGAATCCAAGCAAGAATGTCATGTTGAATAGTAAAGAAAAGAATGATTGGAAGAAACATGAGTGGAATATCGTTCCTTTCATTGTTTTTGTTATCTAAGAATCATTAATACACTCTCTTATATAGAGATAGCTATATAAGAGATTAAGGAAACATAATAAATCAACATAAATAAAGGATCTTGAATATCCTCCCTAATTGACCTTTAATTGATTCTCCTTTGAAATTGATCTTGACTTGATTCTTTCCAACAAGTTCAATTCGCACAAATTGCTGTGCAAAGCTAGTTTGGAAGGAATTGAGAAAAACCTACTGAGCCTAAATTTTCCAGGGACAATTTGAGTTTAGCAAATTTGATGAAAGATGGCGATTGAAAGAAAGATGTTTCTTTAATTATCTATATTATATTGATTAATAAAAAACAGAGAAGTGAAAAGACTAATCAACACCTATTACTACTTTTTACCACGCTTCTAATAAAAATCACACATAGATTTAGGATTGAAATATTATGATTTTTTTTTCTTCTTTCTAATCCAAGCAATACATTTAAATGTTCTGTAACAATCAAACAAAACGTAATATTTAGTTTAAAGAAACTCTAATTATCAATAGGCTTCGAATTCCTTCTAAATTTGTTATATATAGCTTTACTATTTAATTCTACTTTTATAAAGTTAGAATTATTGCGAGGTTGAAATGATACTTGCATTATGTTCAACCTAAATTAAAGTAATATTCATTTTGAAATCCTAAACACTTTTTTAAGTATATATTCATTTTGGTTTCATATATTGAAAAACGAAAAAAAAAAAATCCCATTCATATTATATCCATGTTAGGAATTATAATGTAATTCCTAATTTCATTGTATGTTTTAATGTGTCAAATACTTAATATATAGAGTATCTCTAGCTTAGATTAGTTCAAAATTTGTTAAGTCCTGTTTAGAAATTATTGAGTTGTAAAGAGTTGATCGGTGCAAGTTTGAGAGAAAAACTGGCTACCAGCTAGGAGCTCAAGATACTGGCAACCAGTTTGGGAGCAATATTTGAAGAAACTGGTTGACACGTCATTATCAGTTGATATCCACCAACAAGGTGCTTATCAACAAAGTGTCACCAGCAAGGGCGAATTTCAAACTCTCAATAGAGACAAAAAGAATGAAGATAAGCGAATTCTTTTCAAGTCCAGACTTTAAGAAATAAAATCTTAAAGTATGTGAACCTTAATGCTTGTCTGTCCCAGGAATCTACCAGAAGAATCCTTAGATTGGCTCAGAGCCGTTCTGACAAAGGTTGCAAGGCAGCAAGGACACCAGAGTTGTTGGTAAAGGAAGTCCGATTGGATGGTTTTCTATTATCTTACAATGGCTCCAAATTCAAACATTCCAGAGTTCATTTATATAGAGGAAGAACTCAAGTGAAGAAGGACTTACGAAAGCTATCGAAACTCTGCCAAAGTTTCATAGTCAAGCACTCAAAACTTTTAGGCTATCTTACTAGCTTACCGTGTGCCATTTATTGGGCACAAGACTCTTTGTGTCTAGCAAGAGTTTGTTGTTTGGTTTTTTGACTGTCTAAGTAAGAAAATAACTTAGAGTTGCTACGCTCTCTAGTAGTAATTATTACAAGTGTTTGCACTCAAACCAACAAGTTCTCAGGAAGAACTCAAAGTCCCAACGCCCAACTGGATGCTGCTTGGTCCGTCCACACTCCAGACTTGAAGAGTGAACAAAGGCCTAGACGAGACCATCAAGCTACAGATAGATATACCTCTTTGTAACACAGTTGAAGTTCGAACCTCTATAAATCTTTCGTCATTTACTGTTTTATTCATTATTTGCTTTGAATTTAAAACACAATACTTTTAAAGTGTTAGAGTATAATGACTCTCGCTAAACTAACCAATTTTTAGAACTCAAGCTAGTACTTAGAACAGTCAGCTTGAAGAGTGTAAGCTTGTAATACTTCCGTTGTATACATACTTATTATAATTTGGGATCTAAAGATCTTAATGTAATGTAAAAGGATTTCTTATTAATTTATAATTTAATTAAAATATAACTTAACGGGTTTCTAAGAAAAGAAATAATTAAAAGGTTTACATCTTAATTGTGAGACACCAAATGTAAAAGGATAGCAAAATCATTTTTCATAAATTTTAAACATAATAAATATTACCGGAAATATAAGAATAAATGAACAATGCAGATTAATTTTTATTTGTTGTGTGGGGATTTTTTCTGTAAATGGAGCCTTCGTGAAAGTAGAATGATGAGTAATTTGAGAGAAGAGGGGTGGGAGGGATAACCTATGGAAATTTGAGTTATTTATGATTTTGCTCTAGTATATATGTTGTTAAATTAATGTTGTTGGAAATATTTAAATATATAGAAAATGATAGACAGAGTATTGAAAAAATTATACTCTCTCCGTCCCGTTTAAATAGGCCCCTTTCTTTTCATTACGAAAATTAAGAATTGTGAGTGTTGAATGAGTTAATGGACTGGAATGAATATTTTATTATTGAGTGTGAAAATGTTGTCATTTTTAGAAAGGGGCCAATTTAATCGGGACGCCAAATTTGGTAAGTGGGCCTATTCTAGCGGGACGGAGAAAGTATATGTTGATAGAAGGATAAACTAAGTAATAGAAAATTATACAAAGTTAACTTTAAGATAAATGACAGAAAAGTTTAAGATTAATCAAATAAATCATAAAATAAAAATTTGATTGAAATTATATTTTAGAAAAGTATGATATAGACGCCCATAGATTTGGGAGTGGCCCATGATTTTTGTTTCACATTTGCACTTTCTCTTCCTTTTATTTCTTTTTAATATGCATCTATCTTTTCGTCATTCCAATTCGGAAAAATAATTACAAAAGAGCGACATTTCGATATGGCCGTCCTTAGCTTATTTATAGTGTGCCCGCAGAAGAAGAAAAAAACAGCATTTATTTTCTCTTTTTTATTCTTCTCTTTGTGGCTAAGATTGTACTTAAAAAATTGGTAGATTTGCTTTATTTGTGGATCAAACATTCAAATATAGTACAAATTGTGTGTTTTTCTTTTTTTTTTCTTTTTTCAGATTTAGTATAAATTATCAACATTTTCAATTATATGACCAAACAATCATAAATTATATAATTATAGATATTTTTTTTTCATTGATGAAAAACTGATTATACTCGCCAATCATTTTATTCATTTACTATTTTATATGTTGCTATTAAATGATGTGGATTTTCGATAAGTATCGTTAGCTTTATGTCATCGAAAAATAAATTATATCAAAATATAATAATTTGTCTTAATTTGAAAAAGAAAAACATAATTTACTCTTAGATTTGAAGGTTTGATCTTGTTTGTCATGTTCCTACCCCAAACTTAAACGCAAAGATATAGTAAACATTAAGCCCTTTTTAACATTTAAAGTTATAGAATAGAGATTTTAATCAATACAGATTCAATTACGTTAAAAATTAAGAATGAATCTCTTATTGAAAATTATTTAATAAAACCCAAATATTTCTAATGGGGAGTTGTTTAAGTAAGTTTGAAATCAATGTGCATGGACTTTATGAAATCTAACCAAGCAAAGACAATTAATTCTATTTCCTCCCTAGATTCTTCTTATTTAACAAAGACCGAAGTGATAGATGTTTTTGGAAATTTGATGACAAAGGGCATTATAATGTGAAATCGGGTTATTTGGCTCCAATTGATTATTTTGAGGCGCCGCCACACTCAACTCAACATGACAAAAAGTAATGGACAACAAAGGTTTGGTCTCTCAAGATTCCATCAAAAATCAAAATTTTCTTGTAGAGGACTCTCAAAAGTTTTATCCCAGTGGAATCAAATCTCATTCGGCACCACGTTCCTACCAATGGAATATGCTCCTTATGTAGTAAGTTTCAAGCTTCTTCAGAGCATAGTTTGATCTTTTGTGACAAGATTTGCAGTGTCTGGAAAGAAAGCACTTATTGATCCTGGCCCAAGCATCTCAAATTCAACAAAAAATCAAAAGTCAGAGACAGAAGTAATAGGGGCAGGACCCTATATATCACAGTGTATCACTTCCAAAACAGGTAAAGCACATTTGTTATTTAACTCAAAAGGAAGACGAGTACTTTTAGCTAATTGACATGAAGTACATAAGTCTGGCTTCGATAATAAAGCAAAAATAGAAAGCAAACTAAGTTTACCGAGCAAACTTAATAACAAAATGAGCAGTATGACCAAGACAAGAATGCCAAACTTCAAAGAAAGCATCTAACTTCTTGTTTTGGGTAACAACAGACAAAGCTTCAAGTGGAGAATCCAGAGAGTACAAGCCACGATCATTGCGGGCTTTTGCGAGCAACTGACCTGCGTCGCAGTTCTGAATACGAAAGCCAGAGTTAGTGAATGTAACATGTACTGGACAATTACGAGTAAGCTGGCTGACTAAGATGAGACTTTTAGTAATACCGGGAACTACCAAAACATTTTACAACATTAAAGACTTAGAAGAATTATTAAAAGAGGCAATATGAGAAATAAATAAATGATCACCATAGCCCACTGATAAGCTCATATTTATACTCACTTATCTATATTTTTCTCCATTGTTTCAAGTGCTTTATGTTATATTTTTACTTATTTTTGTGCATGAGTCTACTTTAGAGGGTGTTATGCCTTTGATGGGTGATTTTTGTAGGTTTTAGGCCAAATTCATTGGAAATCCGTACCGAAAGCAGATGATGTTCAAAGGAATAGTCACGACTTCTTCCACAGATGGAATCTGAGCTAATGGAGCACATGGTTTGAAAGATCTTCGAGTTAGCTTTCCAACGCAACTAGAATCGGGTCAATCGGAGTTCGGGAGAGGAA
>JAPKLW010004072.1:0-31130 GCA_026898455.1 Plectranthus barbatus
TCCACTCAGGGAGATTGAGTGTAAGGTCTCAGCAAGGTCATTTGCATCACCGACCCTCTCAGGTTGCTGATGGGCACCTGAGGTAACTGGTTGTGAAGATGATCCATTCATCGGTCTAGTCGAACCAGTTGGTTGAGCATTGGAAGAATTCCTGCCCAACTGGTCATTGACATCATTGACCTTAGGAACATCTTCAGCCAGTTGGCGTAAGGTCCTGCGCACTAAAGTAGCTTCATCAAAAACAACATTGCATGTTATTTCCACAAGCTGGGTCGTCTTGTTAAAAACTCTATAGCCCTTGTGAGAGGGGTGTCCATATCCGACAAACACACCCTCATCAGCTTTAGGCGAGAAAGCATTTAAGTTCGACTTCCCATTATTATGGATATAACATGGAGAACCGAATGCACGAAGATGAGCTAAAGTAGGCTTACGACCGAAGTACACTTCGTAGGGAGTTTTCTGAAGTCTGTCGTTGATCCCGCTCCTATTCTGAGTATAGCAAGCAGTCACCAACGCCTCTCCCCAGAAACTCTGACCCAAACCAGACTCAGCCAGCATGGATCGGACTGCTTCCTTCAGCGTCCTGTTCCTACGTTCTGCCAGTCCATTCTGCTGTGGTTGCCTTGGAGTAGATCTCTCATGCTTGATTCCGGCCTCCGCGCAGAAATCCATCAGCGGACCATTGCAGAATTCAGTCCCATTGTCCGAACGAATTCGCTTCACGACAGCTTCTCTCTGCTTCTGAGCTTGGATGATCAACTCTGGAAGAATCACCTTCACCTCATCCTTTGTTCTGAGAAGCTTCACCCATGTATAGCGCGAGTAGTCATCGACTACCACCAGCGAATATCGTCTTCCTCCAATGGTTTGCGGCGTTACTGGTCCAAACAGGTCCATATGTAACAGCTCGAGTACCTGACTGGTACTAGGGTGAACTGGCGACTGGCTCTTGAAGGATTTCTTGGTCTGTTTTCCTTGCTGGCAGGCCTTGCAAATCCCTTCCTTCTTGAACCCGCCCTTGGGAAGACCATCTACAAGATCATGCTTGGTTAGATAATTAATAGTTTTGAAATTCAAATGACTTAACCTTTTGTGCCACAGCCAGTTGGTCTCCATGGAACTGGTGGCAACAAAGCATGTATCAGTCTTCCCGCTTTGCCAGTCAACGACATACAACCCTCCTTTGCGGACACCTTTCAGCTTGGTCTCGCCAGATTCCTCATTCTTGATCTGGCACCCGGATTTGTCAAACACAATGGTGTAACCATTGTCGCACAGCTGGCTGATGCTCAGGAGGTTGTGCTTCAGGTTGGTAACAAGGGACACGTTGACAATACGCACATCATCCTTCTCTATGCATCCCTTGCTGATAACTCTGCCCTTGGAGTTATCACCAAAAATAACTGGAGGTCCTCTGACCTTGGTGAGCTCCGAAAACAAGAACTCCTCACCAGTCATATGAGCGGAGCAACCACTGTCAATGATCCACTCGCTCGACCTCTGAAGCTGATACGCATGATCCTGTTCCTGCAAGAAAAATGAAATCATTTAGGTCCCCGATCATCAGCGGGTCCTGCAGGGTTAGATCTCTGGATCATTCCTTTCGGAATCCAGACTTGTGTGATCTTCAGCTCGGTGTTACCCTTGCTGACATCACCTGTGGCCTTTCCCTTCCTCTTAAAATAATGCATGGAATTGTTTTTGGAAGGTGTGGCTGTGTGTGCAGTTCCTCTAGAAGTATTCTTCTTCTGAGGAGATCGGAAATTTCTTTCCGACCGCTTGTGCTGCATTGGTGGTCTTTGGAACTGTGGACCACGGTGGTTAGCCTTCCTAGCCCTTGATGAAAACATTTGATTGGGCTCAGGCCTCCGATAGGTATTCCTCCTATCGGGAATTGTCCTTCTCTCAGTATTCTGCTGAGAGTGGGACCCCTTGTAAGTATGCTGGCAACTGGCATACTTGTAAGGTTGTGTGTGGAACCTCTGGACAGCTGGTGCTGGCTGTCGGGTTCCACTGGCTGCTGGTGCTGACTTCCTTGCCTTGGAATATTTTGGCTTAGTCAGCTTCTTAGGGTGTGCTGGCGTCTTGTCAGCAGAGGAATTTGCCAGTCGAGGTTGTTGTCGTGATGACTCACCTCTATATCTGGGCTGATGATTCCTTTGCTGATCAGCCATACGAGGTATGCTGGCAGCACCAGCTGGTGCTGACTCATTTACCATTCTGCCCTTACCCTTTCCAGCATTGATTTGTTCGGGTTGATTTTTGCTCAAATCATTTGAAAATCCCAACCCGGACTTATCACAGGGCTTTCTCCAATGACTTAGAGCTGCCTCTAAATCTCTGGAACCCTTGTTCAGAAAATTGATCTTATTTTCTTGCTCCAGAACAAGATTGTGAAAGTTATCTCGCTCAGTTTTAGCAACTTGGAAATCTTGGAGCAATTCGAAATGAGCCTTTTTCAAAGTTTCTAGCTCTTCGCTGAGTGACCTAGATTTTTCAATCTCACTGGTCAAAATGGAAACTTGATTTTTCAGCGAAGTGTTTTCGCCAGCTAAAACATTTTTCATTTCATAAAATTTTAAAAACTCATGCTGAAGAACATCTAAAGTGACATCTTCTGAGTCGGAGCAATGCGACTCAGAATCGTCTATGATTTGAACAGGCATGATATGCAATTGAGGATCTGATTGTACCTCATCATCAGCAGTCAATGCCAGATGTTCTTCCTTGTCAGCATCTTCTTCAGCTGACACTTCTCCTAGAGCAGCCATGAATGCCAGAAGAGCTTCTTCTTCAGACTCTCCATCTGACTCGTATTCCCCATCATCATGGTCGGGGATATCAGGAACTTCAGTCCTTGTCAGCATGGCTTTGGCAACTGCCCTGGAGGCACGCTCTTCAAAGAGCTTCTTCAGCCGTTCCCTCTCAGTTTTGTCCACCTGCGGACATTCAAATTTTAAATGGTCAGGGGATTGGCATTGATAGCAAGCACGAGGAGCTCTTTTGACGAATTTCCCGTCAGTTGAGCTTGAAGAGACTCCCTGCTTTGACTTAGCCTTTTCCAGTAGGACGGCCAGTCGTTTCATTTGCTGCTCAAGTTCAGCGATAGAGCTCTCGCCACTTTTGGAGTAAGATCCTGACGTGGATGGGATCTCCTTCGGCTGGTTGGTCTGCCCAGCAGGCCTGTCAGCATGGAAGGGCTTCTTGGGCATCCGCTTGAAGTCCTTCTTGACGAAGTAAGCTTCGTCCTGAGCCTTAACGCTGGGGGATCCAACATTCCTGATAGCCTCGTTTTTATTCACCATCTGGATATCCCATTCATGTGCCTGCAACTGAGCAAACACTTCTTTCGGAGTTAGTTTGGATAAATCTTTCTCCTTTAGTGCGGTGGTTTTCACAAACCAATCCTCCTTCGGCATCTTGGACAGGATCTTGGAGTTAAGATCAGCATTTTCGTACTCCCTGCCCAGAGACTTCAGCTCGCTGACAATGGCGTTGAATCTCGCCTCCATCTCCTTGATGGTTTCTCCAGTCAGCATCTGGAAGGATTCATATTTATCCACCGCAACCTGCAATTTGTTGCGTTTCATTTGGTCAGTTTCTTGACATAAACTATCAAGAAAATCCCATACTCCCTTAGTAGTATCAAACCGCAGTGCGTCCTCCATCAGCGATTCTGGAAGGCACGCAAGGATCAGCTCATGTGCAATGGAATCCAGCTGATTCCGCTTTCTGTCCTCAGCATTCCATTCATCTTGGGGCTTTGGGACCACCGCAGCTGGACGATCTCCCAGCTGATGCTGAATCTTGGTGATCTCTATTGGCCCTGTCTCCAGTACATCTTTCATGTCTGGATGGATGCTCTTCAGGGAGATAAGCGTCCTCTTTCGCCATATAGAGTGCTTCTCCGTCTTGTAGTCCATTAGCTTTGGGATATTCATCTTGAAGTACCTGAGCTAGACAAACAGACAAACAAACAGAAGTGCAAGGAAACGTGGATCACGGTCCTAAGCGACACAGAAACGAACGGTCTGTAAGAACCGTCCGCTCTGATACCACTTGTTGGTCCCGGATATCAGGGTATACTTTGGCAGCGGAAAATACGTAAGTTCGTTTCTTGCACTCTGCTGGTTACACAGCTGACTGGGACCTTGTCAGCTGGTAAGTCAACTGGCAACTGAGTATTCAGCTGACTGGCAACTGGCTGGTCAGCTGATGACTCAGGACTTAGAAAATTTTAGAGTCGAGTTTGCACAGTTATAAACTGGTTTCAGTTATACTCCAGCACTTGGGTGCTGGGTTTTAAATCAGTAAGTAAATGCTGAAAGCAATAAATAACAAGGATATTTTATAGTGGTTCGATCAACTGATCTACGTCCACTCTCCAGTCGAAGCACTGGAAATTCACTAAAGAGAGTAATCCGGTACAAGATTTCCTACGATCTATTTCCAGCTGGTAGATGCCTCGTCTACCAGTTCACTGGATCAACCGCTCCCGGTCCTTGTCCTTCTTCAACTCTTGTCAGATGGATGGAGTGCGAGCACGTCACTTCAACCTCCTCCTCCGACTGATTGGGTGTTGAGTTCTCCCAAGAACTTGACTCTTGCTGGCGGCAAAACTGCCCGTAATAACTCTGGAGCTGGCTGGCTCAAGAGCTGCTATGTTCTTCCTCGGAATGAGAAAGAAACACCAAATGAGATCAATAACTCACAAGCTAGAAGCTTGGAGTCTCGTGTTCAAATGATTGACACACGGAGTAGCTTTAAGAAAAGCCTCGAAAGATTACTTATACGCTGATATGAATGCGTTTGAGCTTTCGGTAGTTCAGGAATGGCTAAGAGTGGGCAAGAGTATTGAATGTTGTTGGATCTCACGTATTTATAGACGTGAGATTCAGATTCAAATACTAGCCGTTTGGACACATCCGGAAAAGTCTCTGTCCTCGCATGTCCTTCTGCAGGCGGCAGGTAGGAATTTCCGGAAAGTGCCATACCTTTGATCGCTTTATCTGACACAGATCTCTTTGTGTCAGAACGACTCTATTCGTCAGTACGAGGAATCGCAACTGGTGTCTTGAACTGATAGACTTTAAGGCATCCTCCTTAAAGTTATACACTGTCAGTTACTTCCTCAGACGAATCTTCTTTTTGTCTCTAAGTCTTCGGGAGAGCGAATCTTCAATTCTGCTGATAACCTCCGACTGGTAGATCATTCTGGTGATCTTGTGCTGGCAGTCTCTGCTGGTGACTTTCCTTAGCACAATCAAGGTCTACCAATTCGTCTGATGTTATCTCTTGGAATCTCCTGTGACTGGTGGCTTCACCGCTGGTGAATAGTGTCAGCCAGAACACATATTCTGCTGGTAAGATCTCTCAGCCTCCTGCTGGTGAAATCTTCCCAACTGATGAACAGTAACCAGTCAATAGCTCTACTCCATGCTGATGAACAGTGTCAGCACGAGTCTTGTCAGCCGCTTGCTGGTGAGACTTCTCTCAACTGGTAAGCACATCTCATGCTGGTGAACAGTAGCCAGCATGAGTCTTGATCAGCTGCGACTTACAACTCAAAAGACCTAAACAGGACTTTACATTTGAGATCTAGAGCTATCTAGAGACAAACTGACGCTGGTTGGACTTAGGATTTGATCCACCAAAACACTTAATCACCAAATCTAAGATCTAAGCTATCAGCTGGAGAAGGGAAACTTAGCCAGATTTCCCAACAGTTATTTTTTGGATTTAGCAAATGATATCCTTTAGATTCATCATTATATCCAATGAAGATCAGCTTTTCTCCTTTGTTATTAAATTTCTCTTTTTTTAGATGGAATGTCAGAATATGCAATCGAACTAAAATTTTTGAAATGTTGTACTTGAGGTTTCTGTTAAAAACTGAGTTTGAGACTACCCTTTATGTGATATTTCTACAAGTAATCCTTGTATATGATATATCGAGTTGTAATATAAACTAGAAACTGGAAGCTGAAGATCGAGCAATCAGAAACTAAGTTTATGAAAGAAGGAAATTACTAGAATTCAAAGCTCAAGATATCAAGAATCAAGTTTCAGAACTTAAAGTGAAGATACTAAGAAACTCGAAATGCTGAAGTCAAGTTTCGGAGCTTGAAACTTGAAATGTCCAGAAAGTCAGTTTTTGGAAACTAACTTTTCACTGAAAGAGATCAGAAACTTAAAACTTGAAATTTGAGAATTTTAGTTTTCAGTTTCAGAGCTAAAAGAGAGCACGTGAAAAGCAAAGATGAAAGGAATTTGAGTGGAACTCGAAGACATGTTCATGATTTCTTAAAGTGTCAAGCATCAATGATGTACGAGGAATCTCAGTTTCCTTTTCCTCGTACTGAGTTTTGCTCTGACAAGAGCAGGAGAAAAGTACACTGCAAAAGCAAATCAAAGCAGAGCAGGACATAACATACCAGAAAAGAATGGGCGATGATTGGACGAGATACGTTTTGTCTATAACGACTGGATCTTGTCTCTAATGGGCAGAATTTCAAACCATCGACCTTCCACCTATAAATAGGAGGCCACTTCGACAAAAATATTACCTGAAACTCTCGTGAAAATCAAGCAGAAACTCTGTCAAAGTTAAAACTCAAAAGTTCTAAGGCTCTCTGAATTTTCGTGTCTAAGTCACGAGGCTTAGCATCTTTGCTCAAGCTATACTTTCCGCCTGTCTGTCTAAGAACACGAGGCTCAAGCTTTCCAAATTTAAATTACCTACTTCGTGTTTAATACTTTTTAAGTAATAAACACAGTAGTCAGTTTTCCAATTCGGAATACTGATTCTCACGGGCGTTGCCAACCAACTTCATTTTGGGAAGAACAGTAAACATCCAACCCTTTCCAGTTTGAAGATTGCGAGGTGTGTCCTCACTTCAAGACTAAACAAGGAAGCAGACAACAAGGAGTTTATGGGCAAGTGTGCTAGCAGGCCGAAGGACTTTGGTCTACGACGGGCTAGTTATAGATCGTGAGAAGACTTGTAATTTGATCCTTAGTGAATTCTCGGATTAAGTTCTGAATAGTGGATGTTGGAATTAAGGCTACGAATCACTATATAATATCCTGTCTTTTTACTTTTTTATTTAAGCTTATGCAATTTTAATTTTTCAAGCTTATTTGAAACCTTCAATACTTTCTAAGTATTGAAGTGTATACTTGAAACTGAAACTGAAAATAATTCGAGCTAAATTGAGTTTTCGGAAACTGAAAACTGAAAGTCAGTTTTCAGAAGTGCAAAATCATTTTAAAACTTCCGCTACATACAAAACTACTCTAATCTTGGGACTAACAAGTGGTATCAATGCCGGTCAGTCCTTACAGGCTGGTCGTTGTTGAAGTCACTTAGGACCGAACTTATATTTCTTTGCACTAGTTTGTTTTTGTGTTTAGCTCTTAAAGATGATAACATTACGAAGCTACCAAAGTATTCAACTGAGAAGTACAACACATGGAAGAAGAGGTCCCTGATTATGCAAAAGAACATTCACCTAGAGATGGCCGAGGTGATAGCCAACGGACCTCTGAAGATCACTGATAAGCTCGTATTTTGCCTCACTTATCACATTATTTTCTTGGTTATTTCATGCATTTGTATTAGTTTAGGGTCAATAATTGAGCATGAGTCTATATTGGTGGGTAATATGCTTGTGGTGGTGAATTTATGTAGGTTTGAGGCTAAAATCGTCGGAAACCCGTATTGAAAGTAGTAGATGATTGAAGAAACAGTCACGAATTCTCCCACACGTTAAATCTGAGCTAATGGATCATGGAAATAGAAATATCTTTGAACTATCTTTCCAATGAAAGTTGAATTGGGTCAATCGGAGTTCAGGAGCAAAAGTTATGGCCAAAACCGTGAGACTGTGCAAGTGAAGGATTTCTGGCAAAGCCTAAGTATCGATCGACACCCATGGTGTCGATTGACACTAAGGAAGAATGGCGATCGAAAGGAAGGATCAACGTGGGAATCTACTTGACAGCCGTGTCAATCGACGGTATGGTTGTTGATCAACACTGACGTCGGAAAAGCAAAAACACACCAGATTTGGAGATTTTCCTTCTCAAGCCTAATACCTAATGAAGATCTAATTTTTCCTCTATAAATACACTATTAGAGCTTAAGTTTTAGTGTTCTTTTTCAGTAGTTAATTATGGAAGAAAGCTAGAACAAAGAAGGAAGAAGACTATCCGGAGGAGGTGAATCTTGAAAATCTAAGGTGGGGGAATGATCATTAGAATCCTCAATATGATTATGGTAAGATGTATCTGAATCCTCTTCATTATTCTTCGCCGACATATCACTACAATGGTTGAAATCAATTAGTGGAGAATGATAATGCCGATTATGAGAGTTGGAATGTTCCAATAAGAGGAGGGAAGAAGTTCGAAAAATGCGATGAAATATTTGAAGATATTCAAGCACAACTCTCGACCATTGTGATAAGCTCGTATTTTGCCTCACTTATCACATTATTTTCTTATTGATTTCTTACATTTATCTAAGTTTTAGCTAATAATCGAGCATGAGTCAAGTTTATTGGGGTATTATGCTTGCCATGATGTGTTTTTGCTGGTTTTAGGCCAAATCCAATGGAAACCCGTACCGAAAGTAGCAGATGTTCAAGGAAACAGTCAATTCTTCTTCCACAGTTGGAATCCGAGCTAATGGAGGGCATAATTGGAAAGATCTTTGAGTTATCTTTCCAATGCAACTATAATCGGGTCAATCAGAGTTCGGGAGTGAAAGTTATGGCCAAAACCGTGAGACTGCGCAGAAGGATCAAAAGAGGGAAAAATGTCTCTATTTCGACCGATATGAAGTCCACGTCGACTGACGCAAGGGGATCCGCATCAACCGATGCAAGCTCTACGTTGACCAAGATGGGCCCATAAAATGAATTTTCGAGATTTTTATGGTTAAATCATATTTTTGGCCCTAGATCCCAATTTGTACACCTCTACCTCTATAAATATTTGTTTTTGCTCGAGTTTTGAGGGTTGCCTACCAGTTCCTTTCAGTTCTACATTTAGTTTTCTCTTGGATTATTGAAGTTTTCATTATTTTGGAGATGATTCAACCCTTATTTTTATTGTAAGTTTTATTATGCATTTTAATAAAATATTTATTGTGTTTCTTTCCATCATGAGTGGCTAGAAACCCTAGCGGGTTCTAGGGCTATGTGTAATTAATCATGTGTGCATGTTAGATTGATCAACTCAAATTGCATGGTTTCAATTCCAGATTTAATTGATAGAATTTAGGATTGATGATGGATCGAGAGATGAAATTGATTCTTTATTCATAGTTGTTAATTGAAAGACCGAGAGGAGAAAATTAATAACAGGATTAAGA
Source organism: Plectranthus barbatus (assembly GCA_026898455.1). Classification (NCBI taxonomy): domain Eukaryota; kingdom Viridiplantae; phylum Streptophyta; class Magnoliopsida; order Lamiales; family Lamiaceae; genus Plectranthus; species Plectranthus barbatus. Next base: position 9,380 of record JAPKLW010004072.1, read on the forward strand.
ATTGAATATAATTGGTTTTCTATCTCAAAAGGAAGATTAATCAATTGTAGGGAATTAAATCTATGTTTTTATTCAGGTTGATTATTATTGTGTTCTTGAGGCCGACAAAGCATATACAGTCACATGATAGTAACCTAGGTTAAAATTGCCCAACAAAGGGATTTTAATACATTAATCTGATTTCCCACCATTGTAGAGTTGATTGATTTGGCATGTATTCTGATTGAGTATTTGCCCTATAATCTGTGTTCTTTATTATTGCTTTTAAAAACTCTTTAAATTTCAGTCTTGTCATCTTTATTTTCCAAAACCAAAACCCAAATTTCTGTCTACTCAAACAATAAATATGAGAACTATAGTTAGTACATGGGATATTTTCGTTGCACATTTCCTCTGGGTTCGACTACCTTTGGGTATTTATAAATTTATTTGCCACTGTGTTTGCAATTAATCTGCGAAATTTGCCACTAAGTTCTCAAACCCAGAGATCGTCCGGGATGGTTTAAAACTGAATAACTGCCAAATCTGCCCATCTGGGATCGCCTCGTCTATTTTGGGATCGACCCATCTGGCTCTGGGATTGACCTATCTATTTTGGGATCTACCCATCTGGCTTTGAAGAGCCCGGATTGGTCAATCTGGGCAGGGATCGGTCGATCTCGGCTGGACAGAGGCAAATATCGACCGATCCTGAATTGTCTGGGTTAAAATTTGGCTCTGTAAACTTCCCTGCTACATCCCTTCTTCATCCAGGTTGATCTTCCCAATACATGGAACTCGGATCAGTCGATTTTCCACCAAAACTTTGCCAAAAATTATGAATATGCTCAAACATGACCCTACACAACACAAACAACACCAAACACGAAAACAAAGCAAAAACACACGAAAAACATATGATATGGGTGTGAAATGGACTTAAACAAGCACGCACACACATCGAATAATAGGTCATTTTAAACCATGTACGAGCCTGATCCCAAAGTGAGAAGGGAAACAAGCGCAGATGGATCACATCTTGGCTAACTCCGTTCTGCTTGATAATCTCACACACTTCCACGAATATGCGGAGATGAGTGTAAGGATCCTCCACTGCTCAACCACCCAATTGGTTTGGCTGAACCATCTGAATCAAACCGATTATGAGTTCAAAATTATTGGCAGTGATACCAATAACAAATCCCTCATACCCGGGTTGTGGTCTGTACCTCCTTTCCATGGCATTTGGATCCTCATCGTCGAAGTCCTCTTGGTGGCGCCTTTCTCTCTTTCTTCTCTTTCTCTCCTCGCAACCTCAGCTCTATATGCTTCTCTATCAGCCATCAGTTGCTTGATGATGTCTTTCATGTGGTTGACCTCTTAGACTAGGAGAAGGGCATTCCCTTGAGTGAGTTATGTGTCGGGATCCTCCAAGGGTGGCATGCCATGGTAATTTCGGGTTGTTTGGTGGTTCCATGTTGAAGAATGTGCTTTTTTCCTTGCTTTTCCTCCTCCGGACCATGGCCTCGATTTTTGGATCGAAAACTTCGAGTGGTTTGCCTCGAGCCCTTGTGTTCATGCAACCTGAGAAAAATCAGATTCAGAAATTAGCCTTTGTGTCGACCGACACTGGCTGTGTTGATCGACACAGACTATGCGACTGTGTCGACCGACACAGTGTGTGTCGACTGAAACATAACACAAAAACAAACTAACACAAAATTAAAGCAAAAACAAAAATAAAAACTCAATCCAACAGATTTAAAAACAAACTAATAATAAGTAGAATCTAACAGTCCCGACAGCGGCGCTAATTTGACAACTGTAAGAAACAGTGGCAAATAAATTTATGAAAAATACTCTAAGGTGGTCGAACCCACAGAGACTGTATAATGAAACTATCCTAAGTACTAGCCATAGTTCGTAAAACATAGTTGTTTAAGTAAATAGAAATTGGGTTTTGGATTTGGTATTTAAAGATAACAATGCAGAAAATAAAGGTTTTGAAAACAATAATTAAAGATATAGATTTTAGGGCAGATAATCAAATCATCAACATGAAAAATTCATCAACTCAACAATGGGGATTAATTCAGATTCATATGGATACAATTCTTTGGTTAAGCAATTAAACCCTAGATTACTAAATTCTGACTATCTCCTCTCGGTCTCAAGAATACAAAATTAGTGATAAGTGCGCTATTTCGTTCACTTATCTATGGATTTTTAGGTTGTTTTAATATAATTATGGTGTGTTTACTTTAAATTCTGAGCATCGCATGAGTTTTGTATCTAAGTTGTTTGTTATGCTGAAAAATACAGGTTTTTGGAGAGAAAATCAACCAAGTCTGAAAAAGAGGATTTTGGTCGTGTGCTCAGTTTCGATCGACAGAAATTGTGTCGATCGAAACAGAGGAAGGTTGATTTGCGAGAGCTCGTTGAAATATCAAGCCAATCGACAGGAGAGATGGTCCTGTCGATCGACAGAAATTGTGTCGATCGACAGGGACCTCGGAGGCAGGCAGTCGACAGGGCCGCTCAAGTGTTTGAAGTTGAGGACCTATTTCGATCGACAGAAACTGTGTCGATCGAAATACGGGTCAAACTGGTAGAATTTAATGCTTTTTAGTAATTTCCATGTTGGGACAATTAAACCTAGTATATATTATTTTGTTTTGGCAAGAATTAGGACTTGTGCTATTTTTGAGACCTAAACCTAGAGTTTTTCTTGTTCTTGAGTTGCCTTTGATCTGGATTGAAGATTGTGATCAAACCTTTGAAGATTGGATGTAATATTAAGACTTGTTTTCTCTATGAAGTATTATTACATGTTTTATCTTTCCATATTTTTGTTTAACATGAATATATGTAGGTAATCATTTTTTTCAGATTCTAGGGTTTATGTGATTGTCTTGGATGCATGTTTTGAGGGAACCAAATCGATCAATATTTTAAAATGGTTTATCAATTCTTGTGCTTTTCTTAATTTGATTAAATTGGCCATTTGATTAGGTTTTCATAATTAATTAATTTGAGGCTGATATGTGAAAATTGATTAATGGATTAAAGAATTGATAATATGGATTTTTAATTGTGTCTGAAAAGAGGAATTTAATCCATAGGAATAAATCTGATGATTGAGTTGTTAAATTTTCTAGAGACCGAAAGGATATAGGGAATTGACAATCTACTTTATAAATTTCCAAACCCTGGAGTTTGTAATACTTTTCTGATGTTCCACCTAAATCTATATTTTAATTGATCGATGAATTTTCCTTGCATGCTATCTCTGACATGAACTTGCCCTGGAATCTGATCTTTTCTCTAGTGTTTTAAAACCCAGTTTAAATATCTACTTTAATTTAATTTTCTTGCAAAGTTAGTTTTAAATTTCAAAACCCCTTCAAATTTCTATTTACTTAGACAACAAACCGAAAACAAATATTTCAGAACATGAGATGTTCGCTTTTACAATCTCCGTGGGATCGATAATTTTCATTTGCACTAGACTATAGTATTGCTATTATTTTTTAGTGATCAATTAGCCAATCTTGATAATTATCTAATTAAATTCTATAAATTAATTCTTCATTTTGAGATAGAAAATAATTGTATTTAATTACGAATTTTCACCTCTTGGTCTTTCAATTGATAACTACAAGCCTAGATTCAAATTAATCTCTCAATCCTTCTTTAAATCTAGATTTGATTAATTAAGCTCAAGAATTTAAACCGTGCTATTGAGTTGATTTATTCATACATGCATCACATAGATTATCAAACCCCTAGAACCTGTTAGGGTTTCTAGCCACAAAACATGACTTGAAATAAAGCAAATATATTATTAATCATAAATTACCTTGTAAGGACAATAGGAACCTTCAAGGTCTTGGAAAAACTCTAATGTTACAATATTCTCAATAATAATAATGATAAATTATCGTGCCCTAAGAGTTCCATATTTATAGAAGAGAAAAAATATCTAAACTAGGTATTGGGCTAAAATATCAAAAATAACCAAACTGGGAAAAATTCCCCTTCTCGGCCTCCGTGTCGATCGACAGAGTGTGTCGATCAACACACATGCAAGTCAAAATCCGAGCAATTGTCTTCATGTCGATTAGCTTCTTTTTCCTTCATGTCGATCGACACAGAGTGTGTTGATCGACGCACATGCAAGTGTGTCGAGCCTTCCTTCCTATTTTGCCTTCGATCGACATCCAACCTCTGTGTCGATCGTCATGCACCATGTCTGTCAACACAGAGGTATTGCTTTGGGTTTTCGGCAAGTCTTCCCACTTGGTCGACTTCCTGTGTGTCAATCAAAGCAACAACATTGTAAAACTCGGATCTTCTCATCTTTTACTCATTTTTAGCCTCAAATACCTACAAAAACTTAACATGGCAAGCATAACATCCTCTATAATACACTCATGCATGAAATAACAAGAAACCTAACCTAATTGCACTAAAAGAAAGGAGAAAAACATGGATAAGTGAGTACAAGTATGAGCTTATCAAAGGGCTATGAAGACTACACACTCGGGACTTAGTTTTGAGACTCTTATAGAAACTCAGTTTCTAGAAAGAGTTTGCACACACCCACCATTCCTTCTACAATGCATTCAAACAACATACATTATTTTACAAGTAAGAGTAAGTTGGAGAGGAAATCACCAGTAATTAAGGTGAAGCAAGTTTAGAATCCACAAAGGGTGGATCCAAAAGACTAACACAGCAGGACCCGATGAAGCTCGGGTACCTAGAGTCTAACTTTCTTTGTGTTGCAGGCATAGGGACATTGAAATCAGCCCAGAAGAAGAAGAGGGCTTGGATTCTAGATAGTGGATGTTCCGCCCACATGACGGTTGTGTCGGTCGACAGAGAAGTTGTGTCGACCGACACAACCGTCCCAGAGGCTGAAAAACTGCCCGAACCACCTGTTTTGGAGCTGAAACCTATTCCTTCTCATCTACAATATGCTTATCTAGGTCCTGACAATACTGATCCTGTAATTGTTTCATCTTTTCTTACTTCTACATAGTTGGAGAAGCTGCTACGAGTTTTGATGGACCACAAGTCAGCTATTGGATGGACACTGGCAGATATCAAAAGAATCAGTCCAACCATATGCCAGCACAGGATCAGTTTGGAAGAAGAGGCTAAGCCGAAAAGACAAGCTCAAAGAAGACTCAACCCTACAATGCAAGAGGTCGTGAAGAAGGAAGTACTGAAGCTTCTAGACAATGGGATGATCTATCCCATCTCCGACAGTCAATGGGTGAGTCCGACACTGGTTGTGGCTAAGAAAGGGGGAATGCATATTGTGAAAAATAAGGATGGCGAAGAGGTAGCGATGAGACCTGTCACAGGATGGCAGTTTTGCATTGACTACCGAGCTCTGAATGCCGCCATATGCAAGGATCATTTCCCTCTACCCTTCATCGATCAGATGCTCGACCGCTTGGCAGGTTACCCCTACTACTGTTTTCTTGATGGATATTCTGGGTATAACCAAATTGCAGTGGCCCCGGAGGATCAGCATAAGACGGCTTTCACGTGCCCGTATGGAGTCTTTGGTTACCGGAGGATGCCTTTTAGCTTGTGCAATGCACCTGCTACTTTTCAGCGGTGTATGATGTCTATTTTTCATGATTTTATTGAGCACATCATGGAGGTTTTTATGGATGACTTTTCTATTTTTGGTAGCTCGTTTGATAGTTGCTTGCAGAATTTAGCTACTGTGATGGAGAGGTGCACTGAGACAAACTTGTGCCTGAATTGGGAGAAGTGCCACTTCATGGTGAAGGAAGGAATCGTACTAGGACACATGGTGTCCTCTGAAGGATTGGAAGTGAACAAGGCCAAGATCACGGCGATTGAGAAGATGCCACCACCACTGAATGTGAAGGGAGTTCGGAGTTTCCTAGGCCAAGCCGGGTTTTACCGCCAATTCATACAGGATTTCTCTAAAATCTCTCGACCAATCTGTAATCTTCTTGAGAAAGATGTCTCTTTTGTTTTTGATGCAGATTGTCTGAAGGCCTTCGAGCAGTTGAAGACGGCCTTGGTGACTGCTCCAGTCCTCACTTCTCCGGATTGGGATGAGCTCTTCGTGCTCATGTGTGATGCTAGTGACTATGCAGTTGGAGCGGTTCTAGTGCAACTGAAGGGGAAACTTTTCCATGTCATCCACTATGCCAGCAAGACCATGAATCCTGCCCAATGCAATTACAACACCACGGAGAAGGAGATGCTAGCTGTTGTATTTGTCTTGATAAATTTTGCGCCTATTTGATAGGCTCAAAAACTATTGTTTATACTGACCATGCTGCTATCAGGTTCTTGTTTGCTAAGCAGGATGCCAAGCCCAGGTTGATCCGATGGATCCTATTACTTAAGGAGTTCGTTGTGGAGATCAAGGACCAAAAGGGCTGTGAGAACGTGATTGCCGAACATCTCTCCAGGTTGGAGTATCCGGTTGAGGGGGATGATCAGAAGATGAGGATCCACGAGACCTTCCCTGATGAACAGGTCTTTGTATGCAGAGATAGGGACCTCAAGGAGTACTACAGCAACAAGACTCCTTGGTATGCTGACTATGCCAACTACTTGGTGAGTGGAGTCCCCCCTCCGGAGTCTACGCCACAGGAAAGGAAGAAGTTTCTAAAGGAGGTCCGATTCTACTATTGGGAGGATCCGTACCTGTGGCGCCGATGTGCCGATACCATTATCCGCCGGTGTGTCCCTGATAAGTGCGTTATTTCGCTCACTTATCTATGGATTTTTAGGCTGCTTTGATGTTATTATGGTTTGTTTACTTTAAATTCTAAGCATCGCGTTACTTTTTTACCTAAGTTGTTTGTTATGCTCGAAAATGCAAGTTTTGGAGTGAAAATTTGCTAAGTCTGAAAGAGAGTCGTTTGGTGGTGTGCTCTATTTCGATCGACAGAAAGTGTGTCGATCGAAAAAGAGGAAGGTTGTTTTTGAAGAGCTCGTTGAAGATTCAAGCTAATCGACAGAGGAGAAGATCCTGTCGATCTACAGGAATTGTGTCGATCAACAAGAATTTCAGAGGCAGGTAGTCGACACGGCGCTCGAGTGTTCGAAGTTGAGAACCCATTTCGATTGACAGAAACTGTGTCGATCAAAATTCGGGTCGAGCTGGCGGAATTTAATGCTTTTAAGTTATTTCCATGTTGGGACAATTATACTTAGTATATATTGTTTTGTTTAGGCGATTTTTATGCCTTTTGCTATTTTTGAGACCAAAAACCTAGAGTTTTTCTTGTTCTTAATTTGCCTTTGATCTAGATTGAAGATTGGGATCAAACCTTTGAAGATTGGATGCAATATTAAGACTTGTTTTCTCTATGAAGTATTTTTACAGGTTTTATCTTTCCATATTTTTTTTAACATGAATATGTGTAGGTAATCATTTGTTCAGATTGTAGGGTTTATGTGATTGTCTTCGATGCATGTTTAGGGAATCAAATCGATCAATATTTTAATTTGGTTTATCAATTCTGGTGCTTTTCTTAATCTGATTAAATTGGCCATTTGATTAGGTTTTCATAATTAATTAATTTGAGACTGAAAGGTGAGAATTGATTAATGGATTAAAGAGTTGATAATATGGATTTTTAATTATGTCTGAAAAGAGGAATTTAATCCATAGGAATAAATCTGATGTTTTTGGGAGTTGTTAATTTTTCTAGAGACCGAAAGGATATAGGGAATTGACAATCTACTTTATAAATTGCCAAAGCCTGGAGTTTGTAATATTTTTATGATGTTCCACCTAATTCTATATTTTAATTGATCGATGAATTTTCCTTGCATGCTATCCCTGACATGAACTTGCCCTGGAATCTGATCTTTTCTCTAAGTGTTTTAAAACCCAGTTTAATTCTCTGCTTTAATTTAATTTTCTTGCAAAATTAGTTTTAAATTTCAAAACCCTTCAAATTTCTATTTACTTAGACAACAAATCGAAAATAAATGTTACAGTATATGAGATGTTTGCTTTTACAATCTCCGTGGGATCGATAATTTTCATTTGCCACTAGACTATAGTATCGCTACTAATTTTTTAGTGATCAATCCCCCAGCCTGAGTTCTTCAAGATCATCGAGGCTTGTCACTCCTCTCCCAGTGGTGGCCACTTTGCTGCCAATAGGACCGCTTGCAAGGTCCTTTCTAGTGGTTTCTACTGGCCGACTATCCATGGCGATTGCAAGGCTTTTGTTACTAACTGTGACAGGTGTCAGAGGATGTGCAATATTTCAAAGAAGGATGAGATGCCCCAAACACCAATGATTGAGGTCGAGATCTTCGACGTGTGGGGGATAGACTTCTTGGGACCTTTCCCACCTTCAGGAGGTTACACTTACATTCTTTTGGCTGTTGACTATGTTTCCAGGTGGGTGGAAGCCATTCCTACTACCACCAATGATGCCAAGGTTGTGGTGAACTTCCTTCAGAAGTATGTGGTGACTCACTATGGCACTCCGAGGGCTTTGGTAAGCGATGGTGGTTCTCATTTCTGTAATCGTACTATTACTGCTCTTCTTGCTCGATATGGTGTCAAGCACAGGGTTACTACTCCATACCACCCTCAAGGGAATGGCCTCGCTGAGCTGTCCAATAGGGAGATCAAAGGGATCTTTGAGAAGACTGTCAAGATGAAGAAAGATTGGGCATTCAAGCTCGATGACGCACTGTGGGCTTACTATACTGCTTTCAAGACACTGATTGGCATGTCTCCATTCCAGTTGGTCTTTGGTATGTCCTGTCATCTTCCTGTGGAGCTTGAGCACAAGGCATGGAGAACCATGAAGGAGCTAAATTTGAACTGGAAGGCTGCTGCTGAAAGCCGAGCTGCTTACTTGAATGAGATGGACAAATTCCGTGAGGAGGCTTATGAGAATTCCATGAATTACAAACTCCGAGCCAAGAGATTCCATGACCAAGGACTGAAGAAGCGACAATTCTACAAAGGGGATTGGGTTCTAGTCTTTAATTCTCACCTCCGATTCATGCCAGGAAAGCTGCAGTCCAAGTGGACAGGACCATATACTGTGGTCAACATTGCCAGCAATGGAGTTGTGGAGTTAGCCGGCCAAGATGGTACAATCTTCAGAGTCAATGGACATCGCGTCAAGCGCTACTACAGCCCGCTGCAGATTGGAGCTGTGGAAGTGCATTATTTGAACCGGCCGTGATCTGAGGTATTGTCGAGCTAACGATGTTAAATGAAGCACTTGTTGGGAGGTAACCCATCACTTTATTGCTTTATTTCAGTTTGAGAGTCAATTTTTCGAGTCTTGGGTGTTTTAGGATTTTTCCATGCCTTAGAAAAAATTCCATCTTTTAATTTTGTTTTCAAAATTGAGCCTCTGTTTCGATCGACAGCAATCCTGTCGATCGACAGAGGTGTCACTTTCAAATTCTGTCGATTTGGTGAGTGTGTCGATCGACAGAAATTCTTTCGATCGACAGGTCAGTTTAATTTAAAATTCACATTTATTTATTTTAATCAAATTAAAAAAAATATGAAAAAATTGAAAAATTGCGCGTCTGTCGATTGACAGAATTCCTGTCGATCGAAATAGACGAGCGCGTCTGTTCTTTAAAAAAAGCCACAAACAGTTTTTTCCCTCATTCTTTTCTCCCTCTCTCTCGACACACACGCATGCCTCCCCCTCCAAATCCCTTCCCCGATCGAATTTTTTACCCTCTCCTCCTATCCACTCAAGGTAAACATCTCTTCTAAGTATCTGTTTACTTGATTTTGTGCGAAATTGGTAATTTGTGCCCTAGTTTCCCCCTTTGTGCTTTGGGTTGAATTGTTGGTTTGTACTTCGAATTGTTGCATATATCGGGTTACATTGGTTTGTTCTTGGTTGTAGGAGAGTCGATATGAGTTCCTTGTTACTTCATTGTTGATATTTGTGGATTTTTGAGGAATTGAGGATTCCAAATGCACCCCCTTTACTGTTGCTCAAATTATACCTGTCCAAATTGCAAATTAGGCTTGATTTGTTTTATTGGTTGATGTTTTACACTTGGGTTTGGTATGAATTGCATGATTGGGTGGTTATTTTTCCATGGGCATGCTCCTTTTTGGTCAAATTTTGGATCTTCTTGCACTCAACAAGTTTGGGGGAGTTGGTTGAATTGCTCCTAACTTCTCACTATGGGTTTTGTTGTTTTGTAGAAAAGTGGGCATGTCGATGTCTTCTTCTGACGAGGAGTACATTTCGGTGGATGAGGAGATGTACGATGAGGCTGAAGGAGATGAGTTGGTTGATACAGACTTTGAAGAAGGTGAGGAAGAAGAACATGTCTTAGTCCCAGAGGAGCAGCCTGGTTGTGAGCCGAAATTTGCTTATGCCGACCACCAGCGATGCTTTCGGCACATGCAGCGCTTCACCTTGAAAGCAACATGGTTCCCCGATGCAGATGATTTGAGGGAGTTGGGCTTAGGGGACGACGTTCAGCGACTGTTTGCCCGGTGCGGTTGGGGGCACTTCATTACTCTGATGTGGCCCACTATTCCGCCCCTGGTTCTGGAGTTTTTCGCCACCATTCACATTATTGAGCCGCCCCGCAACCAAGGCCCCATCGAGCCTAATGGGATCCAGTTTCAGCTCTGGGGGCAGCTATACCGGCTTAGCAGATCGACATTGGACAGGACTTTTGGTTGTGAACTGAGTGGACTTTACCACGAGCCGCCCGAATTCCAGATTGAGCTTTTCTGGCCTTCTATTTCAGCTGAAGCTGACCCGGGCAACTTCAGCAAAGCAAACATGAAAGCAACTGCCATCGATAACCCGGTGCTCCGCTACATTCAGAAAGTCTTTGGGGTCTCTGTCTTTGGCAGAAATGAGCACGGGAAAGCCCGTGGGAGCGAGGTCTTCTGTATTTGGGCTATGTTAAACGGCGTCCATCTCAGCTTGGCTGCATTCGTGATGGAGAACTGGAAGAGACAGTCTGGTGCTACTCCGGGTGATTTTTGGTGTGGAGGATTCGTGAATCCCATCGCCCGGCATGTAGGGATTCCTGTTGATGAGTTTACACCACTTGGTGGTTACCGGACCTTGGGGATTGGCCATTTGGAGCAGTTCCGCTTTATTGTAGCCTTCTGTGGTGACGCTTCCTCCGGTTTTTGAATGGCGACCGGTTTCTTCTTCCCGCTCCCGAGCTGACCCATGTCACGGACTTCGATTACCGCGATAACTGGTTCATGGCGACACCAGCTCATATGGATAGGACCCGAGGTCCCCGTGGTGCTCCACCCACCTTCCGATTGCTGCACCGAGACGGTACACCGCCGGATCAGCGGGTTCGCACCCGCAAGGAGGAGGCCGAGAGACTAGCCGAGGAGCGGCGATGGGCTGCTGCACAGTGAGGAGATGAGCAGCCCCGCCTTGAGCACCACCCACTCCATTCCGAGCAGCCATTTCGACCGGGGGCGGGGATGGTGCTTCTACCTCTTATGCCGGCGCCAGTTCGTCCACCGCAGTTCCCGACTGGGGACCCTTCCTCCAGTTCATGCAGGATCAGAGGGCAGACTTCGCCAGCTTCTGTACCGAGCTCCGGGCAGTTTCTGATCATCAGTTGGTACAGGACGCTATACTGGCCGACATCCGGACTCAGCAGGATGCCCACAATGCTGCCATGGTGGATCTGACCCGCAGGATGGATGATCACTTCTCTATTTTTGAGCCAGCCTTACGTTACACTCGCTGGAACCGGCAGGACCAGCCCAATCAGAGCTCGCCTAGGGAGTGAGGTTTTGATTCCCTTCCTACAAGCTGACTTTCAAACTTATTCTTTCCTTCGTATTGAATAAGTTTGAGGGGACGATGACTTTTGGGAATGGAATCCGTTATCATTTACTGCTTATTTATGTTTTAATATATTTTAGTTATTTCCGTGTATTTCAGTATTTTCCCTGTACGTTATTTCCTTTCAATTGTATTTGCTGTCGTTTCTGATGGATTTGTTTATTTCCAATGTATTTGTTCTAAGCCTAGAAATCCATTCAGTGTAACTTGAGATTATGTACTCTTCCTTCCCTAGATATGAACTTGTTTGCTTGATGACTGGTCTACACTGAGATTGAGACAATTAGGATTGCATGATGAGTAGCTGATGATAGGAGAATACCGCATGATGAGTCGCTCTCTGATTCTTGATTTTGCTTGATTTATCTGATTTGGATTGGATACTGTTAGAGAAGAACAAAAGAACCAAGTGAGAATTGTGCATGAATTTTTCTTTCATGTGTGATCAAGTTTGAAGTTGGATTCTAGAATTTGGCTTATTTCTCTCTCGAGACTGTATTGATGTGAGACTTGGTGAAAATGATCTTAGGCATCTCTTTTCTTAGCCTTATCCCAAACACTAACCCTACACATGACCACTTGTAGCCACTTTGAGCCTGAAAAGTCATTTTTGTTCATATAAGTAGTGTTCTGGTGAGTCAGTTGTGACATTGAAAATGTGAAAAGGAAAAGTAAATGAGAAGGGTAGCTTGATTATAAGTTGTGCAGATGGTTCGATACTTTGAATGCTCATGGACTTGAGTTGACTTGAAAAAAAAAGTGAGAAAAATAGAAGTTGAAGTTTATCCCTTGTTTACAAATGGGTTTTGATTGTGCTTTGGTGTAAATTGTTGAAAATGTGTGTTTAAGTAGAAAAGAGGAAGTGAATAATAGATGTGGTGTGATATGATAGTTGGGAAAATCATAAGTGTGTTAGTCACTCAGCCTAAACCGACCTACCTCCTAGGAAAGCCCCATTACAGCCAAATTAAAGACCTTTTTGATTCACTGAGTTATTTTACTTTCTAAGCAGTGGAGAGATGAGAAATTTGCCAAACTTATGGTCAAGAAAACTGTACTACTTTGAATTGAGTGAAACACATGTCCTAAACACTTGAGTGATGAGTGATTGTTGAAATTCTTTCTATCTGTGAGGTTCTTCCCGAAACTGTTGATGATTTGAATTGGGTTTTGAATGCTTTATCTTTTGGATGAGAGTTTACTTAGACTGTGATGAATCTTGTGAGACATTGGACATATCTGTTTGCATGATTTTAAGTTTTTTTTGGTGTTTTGATCGAGGATGATCAATAGTTCAAGTTTGGGGGAGTCGATAAGTGCGTTATTTCGTTCACTTATCTATGAATTTTTAGGTTGTTTTAATATAATTATGGTGTGTTTACTTTAAATTCTTACATCGCATGAGTTTTGTATCTAAGTTGTGTTTTATGCTGAAAAATACAGGTTTTTGGAGAGAAAATCGACCAAGTCTGAAAAAGAGGATTTTGGTCGTGTGCTCTGTTTCGATCGAAACAGAGAAAGGTTGATTTGCGAGAGCTCGTTGAAATATCAAGCCAATCGACAGGAGAGATGGTCCTGTCGATCGACAGGGATCTCGGAGGCAGGCAGTCGACAGGGCCGCTCAAGTGTTAGAAGTTGAGGACCTATTTAGGTCGACAAAAATTGTGTCGATCGAAATACGGGTCAAACTGGCGGAATTTAATGCTTTTTAGTTATTTCCATGTTGGGACAATTAAACCATGTATATATTGTTTTGTTTTGGCGAGAATTAGGACTTATGCTATTTTTGAGACCTAAACCTAGAGTTTTTCTTGTTCTTAAGTTGCCTTTGATCTGGATTGAAGATTGTGATCAAACCTTTGAAGATTGGATGCAATATTAAGACTTGTTTTCTCTATGAAGTATTATTACAGGTTTTATCTTTCCATATTTTTGTTTAACATGAATATGTGTAGGTAATCCTTTGTTCAGATTCTAGGGTTTATGTGATTGTCTTGGATGCATGTTTAGGGAACCAAATCGATCAATATTTTAAAGTGGTTTATCAATTCTTGTGCTTTTCTTAATCTGATTAAATTGGCCATTTGATTAGGTTTTCATAATTAATTAATTTGAGGCTGAAAGGTGAAAATTGATTAATGGATTAAAGAATTGATAATATGGATTTTTAATTGTGTCTGAAAAGAGGAATTTAATCCATAGGAATAAATACGATGTTTTTGGGAGTTGTTAATTTTTCTAGAGACCGAAAGGATATAGGGAATTGAAAATCTACTTTATAAATTGCCAAACCCTGGAGTTTGTAATACTTTTCTGATGTTCCACCTAAATCTATATTTTAATTGATCGATGAATTTTCCTTGCATGCTATCTCTGACAATCTGATCTTTTCTCTAGTGTTTTAAAATCCAGTTTAAATCTATGCTTTAATTTAATTTTCTTGCAAAATTAGTTTTAAATTTCAAAACCCCTTCAAATTTCTATTTACTTAGACAACAAACCGAAAACAAATATTTCAGTACATGAGATGTTCGCTTTTACAATCTCCGTGGGATCGATAATTTTCATTTGCCACTAGACTATAGTATTGCTATTATTTTTTAGTGATCAATTAGCCAATCTTGATAATTATCCAATTAAATTCTATAAATTAATTCTTCATTTTGAGATAGAAAATAATTGTATTTAATTACGAATTTTCACCTCTTGGTCTTTCAATTGATAACTACAAGCCTAGATTCAAATTAATCTCTCAATCCTTCTTTAAATCTAGATTCGATTAATTAAGCTCAAGAATTTAAACCGTGCTATTGAGTTGATTTATTCATACATGCATCAGATAGATTATCAAACCCCTAGAACCTGTTGGGGTTTCTAGCCACAAAACATGACTTGAAATAAAGCAAATATATTATTAATCATAAATTACCTTGTAAGGACAATAGAAACCTTCAAGGTCTTGGAAAAACTCTAATGTTACAATATTCTCAATAATAATAATGATAAATTACCGTGCCCTAAGAGTTCCATATTTATAGAGGAGAAAAAATATCTAAACTAGGTATTGGGCTAAAATATAAAAAATAACCAAACTGGGAAAAATTCCCCTTCTCGGCCTCCGTGTCGATCGACAGAGGGTTTGTCGATCAACACACATGCAAGTCAAAATCCGGGCAATTGTCTTCATGTCGATTAGCTCCCTTTTCTTCTTGTCGATCGACATAGAGTGTGTCGATCGACACACATGCAAGTGTGTCGAGCCTTCCTTCCTATTTCACCTTCGATCGACATCCAACATCTGTGTCGATCGACATGCACCATGTCTGTCAACACAGAGGTATTGCTTTGGGTTTTTGGCAAGTCTTCCCACTTGGTCGACTTCCTGTGTGTCAATCGAAGCTACAACTCTGTAAAACTCGGATCTTCTCATCTTTTACTCATTTTTAGCCTCAAATACCTACAAAAACTTAGCATGGCAAGCATAACATCCTCTATAATACACTCATGCATGAAATAACAAGAAACCTAACCTAATTGCACTAAAACAAATGAGAAAAACATGGATAAGTGAGTACAAGTATGAGCTTATCAAAGGGCTATGAAGACTACACACTCGGGACTTAGTTTTGAGACTCTTATAGAAACTCAGTTTCTAGAAAGAGTTTGCACACACCCACCATTCCTTCTACAATGCATTCAAACAGCATACATTATTTTACAAGGAAGAGTAAGTTGGAGAGGAAATCACCAGTAATTAAGGTGAAGTAAGTTTAGAATCCACAAAGGGTGGATCCAAAAGACTAACACAGCAGGACCCGATGAAGCTCGGGTACCTAGAGTCTAATTTTCTTTGTGTTGCAGGTATAGGGACATTGAAATCAACCCAGAAGAAGAAGAGGGCTTGGATTCTAGATAGTGGATGTTCCTCCCACATGACGGGAGAAAGAGACTTACTCTCAAAACTGCAAATGGCGAGAGGACCTCCACTAATATTTGGTGACGATTCAAAGGGGTGAGTCATTGGTAAAGGATGCATGGATTGTAATGGAATCACAATCAAGAATGTGTCCCTAGCCACCAACCTCAATTACAACTTGATGAGCATTAGTCAACTAATTTAGAGCGGATACGACGTGACATTTGTTGAAGCTCAGTGCCACATCAAGGACAAAGATTCAAGGGAGATCATCATCAGAGGAATCAGAAAGGGAGGTCTCTATGTCATGGATTGGGAGAGTGGCCAAGCTGACACTTGCCTTGTCGTAACAAGCTCCTAAGAAGACAAAAATTGGTTGTGGTACAAGAGATTGAGCCACCTCAACTTCAACTCCATTCGACATCTTGCGAAGCACAACCTAGTCGAAGGATTGCCCAAACCAAACTGGATTCAAGAAGGACGAAGTTTGTAGAGCATGTCAGATGGGAAAACAAACCAAAACTTCATTCAAGAACCGTCAAATTACAGCGAGCACAAACCGAATACTGGAGTTGCTACACATAGATCTGTTTGGACCTGCCAAGCCACCCACGATTGGAGGAAAGAGATTCACTCCTGTAGTGGTTGATAACTACACGAGGTACACTTGGGTGAGGTTGCTTAAAACTAAGGACTAAGTGAAGCTCCAGCTTTCAAAACTGATAATGAGAGTTCACAATGATAAAGGAGTGACTATGAAGAGAATCAGGTCTGACAATGGAACTGAGTTCTGCATTGGACCCTTGATGGATTATTCCGCAGATATTGGGATTGCTCACAACAAGTTAGCTCTGAGAACTCCTCAATAGAATGGCCTTACTGAGAGAAGGAATCGAACACTCAAAGAAGCAATAAGGACCATGCTCGCTGAAGCCAGTTTAAGAGAAGGGTATTGGGGAGAAGCCTTGATGACGGCATGCTATACTCAGAATAGAAGTGCCATCAATAGTCGTCATCACAAAACTCCTTACGAGGTCTACAATGGTCGTAAACCTTCCATAACTCATCTACGTGCTTTTGGTTAGCCATGTTACATTCAAAATAATAAAAAGTCAAAATTGAATAACTTTATTCCTAAAGCTGATGAAGGGGTGTTCCTTGGTTATGGACATCCTTCATACAAGGGATATAGGGTACTCAATAATACTACGGGACTTGTGGAGGTAACATGCAATGTGGAATTTGATGAGTTTGTTCTACTTTCGTAGGACCCTAAAAGACCTTAAGTTAGACACTAATGAGATCAAGGATGTCAATGAGAAATTGAGTTTTGAAAATGATGATACTTTTCCATTTTTAGTTTCTCAGAATAGATCTATGAATGAAACGTCTAATTCTCCTAATGACGCGACTGGATTGCAACCTGCCAAAGGGGCTAATGAAGCTATAGTACTTGCTGAGGCCATAGATTCCCTAACCTTAAATTTAGACACAAATCAAGGGGCAATCAGAGATGAAGCTGCTCAAACTGATAATGGAGCGCAAACTGGAGTTGCTGAAAGTAAAGATGCCCAACCCGAAATCATTCTAGAAGATGCATAGCTAGAAACTGAAGAAGACAAAACTGAAAAATGAAGGATCGAATGAAACTAACAATTTAGTTTTTATGCAGGATCCAGTTTTGATTTTGGACATTCAAGCTTCAAGAGAGGAAGAACTTGAAGCCCCCAGGCTTTGAAGAAGGAAACCAAGTTTACAAACTGAGAAAGACTCTTTATGGGTTGAAGCAAGCACCCAGAGCTTGGTATGAGACTTTGTCTCAGTTTCTTCTCAAGAATGGTTTTTAGAAAGGAAAAATTGACATAACTCTCTTCAGAATCAAGGATGGAACTGACATTCTGTTAGTTTAAATATATGTCGATGACATTATCTTTGTTTGCAAGAACATGGAGTTATGCGAGAAGTTTGCCTAATTGATGCAAAGCAATTTTCAGATGAGCATGATGGTCAAGATGACTTATTTCTTCGTTCTTCAAGTTATTCAGTCTGAAGCAGGAATCTTCATCAACCAAAGAAAATATACCAAGGATCTGATAAACAAGTTTTTCCTAGAGAAAACTAAAGCCTTGAGGATCCCGACGAGCCCCAATGCTCAAATCAATCTTTATGAAGAAGGAGAACCAGTAAACCCAACGAGCTACAGAGGAATCATAGGTACTTTGCTATATCTGACCGCGAGCAGGCCGGATATCTCCTATGTTGTTGGTGTTTGTGCGAGATTTTAAGCAAATAAACATGGAAGCCGCAAAAAGAATTGTGAAGTACTTGAAAGGAACTGAGTCCTTAGGTATTTGGTATTCCAAAACTAACGAACTGACTCTAAATGCTTATTCGAATTCCGATTTTGGAGGTTGCAGAATTGACCGGAACAGCACAAGTGGAACTTGTCAGTTCCTAGACCACAAATTGATTAGTTGGTTTAGTAAGAAGCAACATTCCGTAGCTACATCTACCACTGAAGCTGAATATGTAGCAACTGTTAGTTGTTGTGCTCAAGTGCTTTGGATCAAGCAACAACTATTGGATTATGAAGTTGAAACTAGATGCGTGACAATCTATTGTGATAATAGCAGTGCTATGTGTATCACTAAAAATCCAGTTCATCACTCAAGAACAAAGCACATCGATATCCTACATCATTTCATCCGAGATCACGTGGAGAAGAAGGATATATCTGTCGAGTATATCAGAAATGAAGATCAGTTAGCAGACACCTTCACTAATCCTCTTCCAAAAACAAGATTCAAAGAGTTATGCATCAAACTTGGATTGCTTGACTTTGATGAGATTTCATTTGAAGAGGAGTAGATGCAGATTAAAACTGATTCCCAGCTCTCAGTTTTTAGCCAGATGAAATTTCAAATTTGATTTACTCAAGATTGATGAAATTCAAATTGAAGAGGAGTAGATACGGTTTAAAACTGAGTCCCAGCTCTCAGTTTTTAGTTTTTGAATCTCTTTTAAATTTCAATTGGTGTCGCTGAAGGAATTTGAAGATCTAAAGATTTCAAATTTTCAGTTTATGGATTTCGTGCTCAGTTTACAGTTTACGGTTCTATACTTAGCCATTTTTATCATTAAGTGGTATTGACGGAGAAACTGAAAAACTAAAGTCTGATAACTTAAGTTTCTAAGTTTTTAGTTTTGGATTTCTTGAAGGAAGGTTGTGGATTTAAACTGAGTCCAAGCTCTCGGTTTAGAAACTGAAATATTAAAATCAAAGTCAGTTTTCAGTACAAGAAGTGGGAGGACTTGAATTCAAATCCTTATTTATTGAACATGTTGCATTAAATATGGCGTAGACGCGGTTCAATCCATGAGAGCCATGTGACAAGCCCCACTCCCCCAACTTCAGATCATGTCAGATTAGTCCAACCGACATCGATTCTCATCCGTTGATCGAATGTTGTTGACTCAATCCAGTCCGTTCATTCCTTGATTCGAAATATATAAATAGGAGAAGGGTTATTCGAGATTACACTTTATGCCATTTTTCCATTTCTGCACATATTCGAACCCTCTCAAATCCAGAAAACCATCAGAGCATTCATTGTGTTCTCAACATATATTCCTTCATTAACTCCTAATCATCAGTCATAACTATGCCGAAAAGAACCACTCCCGGAAATCCAGAACACAGCACATCAACCACCAGCCGTACCCAGTTTGAGTCTGTGTAATTCAGAGAAGGAATTGTCGTAGTATAGATCATGAGTGATTTTTGATAAAAAGGTAATGGGCTCCTTGCAGCATCTGTAAAAGGGAAACCCTATCGTGATTTATATTGTCACAATATCAATTTGAATAAATTCATTTACGTTACTTTTCAGTCCATAATTTGTATCATTCGTACGATTATCCATTTTTTCATGCTAATTGTTTCGAGAGTTCAAATGTTTTATGAGAAAATGTAATCATGTAGAAAAATACCTGTGAAGTACGAAAATGCGAATATGTAAGTTTGACACACGGTTGTCAGACTTACTCGCATTGACAGGTTGATGTCAAACCTTACCTGCTAATAACTTTGACACTTCATTATCAAAGTTCCGAATCTGTTTGTTACAATTAACTCCTATTTTATAGGGATCTTGTTTATATCTTGTTGACTACGTTTTTGCAGGTCCTATTTCATAGGATTCGAATATATTATCTATATTAAGTATATATTATTAATTATATTATTTATACTATTATTCTAGGTGGTTATTTTAGTTCCTAAATAATAGGGAGCACCTCCATTTCTTTACTTCACCCCACGTGAGTTTGTGGGAAGTTTATTTTTGTGTGTAAACAGGTAAAGAACGTGGAAGAGGACACGGTCCCATTGCCAAGTAGTGGAAGAGTGTACGAGTGCTCCAAAATCCAATAAGTACAAGACGAGGAAGACTAGAGAATTGTGGATTAGAGATTAGATACTTATTCATACGAGCTCTAGGCTGAATCGTCTCACCAATCATTCTTCAAGCGCACGAAGTCTGCAATCGAGGTGTGGAATCCATCTCCGGAGAGTGAATCCTATGGTGGAGGAGCATTTGGGTTGTATCGTGTGTTTCTTGTGTTTGATTGCTTTTCGTAGGAATTTTACTAAGGAGTGAACTTAGGAAAATTTCTATCTTGTTTAGTATTTTGTTCTTCACTTGTAAAAACCTTGTTTTTGAAAAGTGAAAACTATTTGCCGTGTGGCTCTCGAGGGTTTATAATTTATAAACCTTCGAACAATTAATTCCGCTGTGTCAAACTCTTTAAGCTTCCGTGTGTGTTTAAAATACTCTGTTTTGCATGTGTCAAACTTTTCTGTTTTACTATCTTTGACACCATTGTGTTAAACTCGGGCACTAAATAATATCAATTGGCGTCACGAGCCTCTACTTGACGGACTAAGTAGTTTCTTTCTTGAGTGTAGTTTTTCACGATGGATATGTCTAGTGTGCCAGCCCGTCCTCCCGTGTTGGATAGTAATGGGATCAACTACAACATGTGGAAAACCCGTATGCGAATCTACATCAAAGCTATAGATGAAAGAGCCTGGGCTGTGTTGCTGGAAGGATGGACACCTCCGAAGGAAGAAATTCCAGATCCTGAAGAAGCAACAAAGACTGTCATGATTCCAAAAGAAGAAGAAAAATGGTCGAATGAGGAACGGATATTGTCAAACTGCAATGCTAAAGCTCTTAATGCAATTTTTATGTCTGTTGATATTGGTTGTGCTAGGTTAATCTCCAGTTGCTTGGAAGCTAAAGAAGCCTGGCTTATTCTTCAAGCCAAATGTGAAGGGTCAGCAAGTGTGCGAAAGACCAAAATGAGGCTTCTCACTACCAAATTTGAGAATCTTCGTATGGCTGAGGATGAAACCATCACCGAGTACTTTGAGAAGATGGTGACCATGGCAAATGAAGCTCTAGCACTGGAAGAACCGATTAGCAATGAAAGACTTGTTAGCAAGATGCTTAGGACTCTACCTGACAGAGTCAATCACAAGATTTCTGCCATTGAAGAGGCTAGAGATTTGGAAAAGCTGGAGATTGGTGAATTGGTGAGCATTCTTACCACATTTGAAATGAATCTGAATGAACAAAAACAAGTCTACAGGGGCAAAAGCATTGCACTTCATGCTGGAAAAGAACCAGTTGAAAGTGTGTCAAAGCTATCAAAGTTTGACCTCGAGGTGTCAGACGATGATTTGCTTGATGAGGAACAACCAAATCTGGTGCTCTTGACGAAAAAGTTCAACAAATTCATGAGAACTATGAAGAAAGGAAAAAGTGAATCCAGCTCAAGAAGATTCAAAACTACAACCTCCGTGCCTTCAAGCGCCTCAAGTAACTCAACCACATCCTCTCGTAAGAGTGATAAATACGCCAAAAATGGTATTAATCCTTTTTCAGAAAGTTCTACTTTTGATAATGTCAAGTGTCATGGGTGTTCTGGAATGGGTCATTTT
>JAPKLW010004073.1:0-30819 GCA_026898455.1 Plectranthus barbatus
TAATTATGATACTTCATTATTGTGTGTGTAATTGATCATTGTAGTGTATATGATACTGTAATGAGATATCATACATACAATAATGATCAATTACACACACAATAATGAAAGTTCATAGTTCATTCAGGAAGATGAGTTCAGCCTAGAATGCACCCCTATATATATATATATATATATATATATATTGTGGTCACTCAGCACGAGAGCTAATACCTCTGGGAAAATAGGAAGAGGCATGGTAGTGCCTTTAAAATCGATCGTTGTCTCATTGCTGTGTGATCTGAGATATTGTGCACAAATGGATGACAGTAGGTAGAGTGATTCGTCCATTCCCAGCTGTTCATTGTGACTTGGAAGTGGGCCAACTTCCAGTCACACAATGCTAAATAGATATGAAACATGTTGAGTGAATTTGCATATCTTCAATGTGATGAAAATGTTTTGGATAAACACGATAAATGTTTTCTTAAAACCCCATGGCTTATTTGTGTGTGACATAACTTTCATATGCATAAATGTATGTTTTCGGGCATTGTTTCCACAGGGTACATAAATACTCAGCCCCTGACATTATTTTTATAATGCACAGGTTAACTGCAAGGATGAGAATGCGAAGGTTTAAAGATGAAGCAGTTAGAACAAGAGCGTGATCTTGGGATATGCATATCTCCACCATGTACTCTGTTCCACAAACCTATGATATTATTTCCTTCCCTGTGTGTTGTAATCAATTGAAAACCCATTCTCTAAATATTTCGTACTCGTTACACGGGAAATCTATTCATCGTAACATCCTTTATTGTGAAATATGCTAGGTGTTTGGATGTGTTTTGTTCATTTTGAATATCATAACTTTTTAATAATTAAGTCTTCCGCTGTAAAACATCCAACCTATCTGTAGTGCATTCCGAAGGTTGGGAAAACGAGTCGAGAGCATTACAATTAATAAGAACATTTTGGAAATTGGAACTCACATGAAAGTGTAACTTTCCTTATTTTATATTATAAATATATTATTTTAATACACATACTTAAATATTTTCAAACAATAATCTCTTGTTAATAAACAAGACATCACCATTTCTATTTTCTTTCACATTTTTAGACCCACCACCTCTTATAGCCGAACACCTATGGACACTATCTCTCTAAACCCTCATTTTCCATGCTCCGCCTATCTTCCACTTTATTCTCAATCCCCTCCTACTTGTACTCTTCTCTTCTTCCTTTTCCGCAACTCTTTTATTTTGTGAGGAAAATTATCTCATAAAAATTCGAATCCCCACACTATAAAAGCAAAAAATATTTCAATTAGAGGCTCTACTTAGATCCGGCACTTCATTTCAACAAATCTATGAAAAAACTTTTTAAAAGTAATTTTATTCTGAATGAAGTAACTAATAGCAAATATATAACTATATGATTTACAAGTACTTATTACTAGTTATTTTATTAGATATACATAAATATATAATGGCCTTACATATGTTTTGTATTTTCAGTAACTAATTAGTTATATTAGTGTTTATGTGTAACTAATATAGTTAATTTCATTATTAATCTAGAAATCGATAACTCAATATTTGATAATTAAATAATTTATATTTGAATTATAATTTCAATACAAGTAAGTAATTCACATGAATTACATACGACACGTTAATATTATTCTATTCCCTAATAAAATTGAAAAGATGATTTCGATGCCGATTAGTTTCCTAAGATAAAGATTTCGAAGAATGACGCAAAGAATTCTAAAATTCAATATAGAATTTGGATCGGGAGTATTTATAACCATAGAAGCATCAATTTATTTTTGATAACCATGTTGGACTAGTACAACAGTATATTATAAAAATAATAATACATGCAGTCATGCATATTTGGATTTCACTGCTTTATTTATCCAATACATATAAATCCCTGCTGCCGAAAATCCATTTCTTCCCCTCAATCTCAAGCAGCGATCCTGTACAATAAAACACCACATAAAAATAAAAATATCAACTAATTCGTTTCAATAAATGCAGAAAATTATAATAGCAAATAATATGCGTAATAATACATACTTTGAGCAATCAGTCTTAGAGTCGATGACGATGTAGGGAGCATCGGCGCCGCATTCTTTGGGGAGACCGTCGACCTTTTCGAAGTTGATGCCTTTTTGATCCTTCCCCAATTTCTGCAGGCACTCGCATGCGGCCTTTTTATCTGCCGGCGTCTTGATGGTGCCAGAGAGTTTTTTAATAGAATCACAGCATTTGCCGATAGGGCCTTTGTCCAATATGTAGGGTGTGCATGATTGTAGCTCTTTCTCCAGTTCCGGACAAGTTACCGCCTCACCTCGTGGCACGACAGCCACCACGATCAGCAGGGCGGCGATGAGGATCGTGGACACTGGCTTCATCATTCCGGCCATTGGTTTCCGGATTCTAAGTTTATATTGTTGTTTAGTTTAGTGTTTTTGTTTTTTTTTTTTTTTTGTGTATGTAGAAATGCAGGTTTAATGCCAAGTTTATATAGAGAATTGCTTGGCCTTTTTGGGGGGTTTGTTTTGTAATGGAATAATATTTGATTTGTAAATTTGTAGATTTTAGTTTGTTGATGTGTACTTGTACGGAATCATGTGTTATTTTAAATTGTAAACAAATTTTAACACGAAACTAATTTGCAGAACGCATTAACATACTTTGTTGATTAAAACCTATAAATCATATTTAGTTTAATAAAAAATATATTATATTTCAATATAAAAAGATAAAATATAAAAAACAATAAATATATAAATTTAACTATTAACATAAATAAGAAAAACAAATGATACTTCAATAAATTTGTATATAAGCTTATAAGTTTTAATTCTCGATGAAATATAATTATCTTGTTAAATAAAAAATATTGTATTTGTTTTTGTTGATGGTGAAAATTGAACTATATATGTAGAGTAGCTGAGCAAAGCCTATCATTCAAGCCGGAGTCGGGAACCTCCGAAAAACTCTAATGTTCACCAAACTATACAAGTCCATAGCCAATAGGGGTCGACCTCGACCATGGTCAGAAAGGGTCTACATAAGGGGCCAAATCCAATCAGTCAGGTGACCTTGGCTTAACTTCAATCGAAACACTCGACGATTGACCACATATGATAAAGTAAATAACCTCCACATCGAGGACGATCCAAAAAAGGTTGAGCTATCGCATTTATAGTACAAAATGACTATTTTGCAACTAATCCTGGGAATCCCGAGTTTAGCCACTTAAACCCCCTAAATCATGAGGATAATAACCCCTAGCTATGCTAAAATTACTTGTATAACAAGGTGAATATTATATAAATAAAACATAACAACAACTACTCTCACTTATCTACAATGCTTCGTTCTCTTGCCTATTTCATCTATCCTTTAGATTCTCCCTCACTCGAAATCGAATATCAACAAATTGGCACTGTATGTGGCAATCTGAGGGATCAATGAAGGAGAGTGCAGGAAATGGGACAATACATGGTCCAAATTCAATTAATAAGCTCCTGCTCGTGTCGATGAACCAATAGATATAACAAATCATCACAAACCAAGAGAAGGAGTTGGTCATCAAGGAAAAGGAAATTGAGGAACTACATAAAGAGATCAGATCCATGTGAAGCATGAAAGCCTTAGCCTTGAGAAGTAATAAACCGAAGGAAGAAACCTAGATGAGACCTTCTAAGAGGTGGAAGAAGATGAAGGAGATGAAGCTGAAGAGAATGGAGATGAAAACACCGGAGATAATATCGAGGAATTTGATAACAATGATGAGCTCAAAGGCGATTATGAGAACAAAAGAGACTATGAGAGTGAAGAGGTCGAGGAAGAAAATAGTGAAACGAAATAAGAAGTACGTGAAGAAGATGAGAAAAATGAGAGGAAAAGGTGCAATACTACTAACTCAAGGTCGGTAAAAGTTTCACGCGGAGAGTTCGATCAAAGGCAACTAGCAAAAATCGACAAGGAGAGGGCACGTAAAAATTCTGAGCTCAAGGAACTGAAAAAACAACTATTGTTCCTGAAGAAAGCTTATGCCACACTCCCAGGAGCCTCACCAATGCTTGTACGGATCAAGCCATCTAGCTTCACCCTTTGTGAAAGCAATTGCACATGTTCGAATACCGTAGAGATACGTCGTGTCAGTCCTTGTGCCTTAGGACGGGTCGATGGATCCCAATGATTTCATGATGTTGTATAAACTTAAGATGCGGATGACTCTCGTCAATAACACAAATGAAGAAGCTTGCATATGCAATTTATTTGTCTCCTTCCAAAATGGCCCTACACTGCATTGGTTCATGTGCCTGCCAAAACAGTCGATCTCCTCCTTCGCCAAGTTGTATCAAAGCTTTGTGCATAACTTTTTGAGAAGTAGCCAACTAATTTAAAACTCAAATGATTTTACTCTATCGTGCAAGGCAATAACGAGTCCTTAAGGGACTACATCGCTAGGTTCAACAAAGGGTGAGTCACAATCCCTAACTCTTTGGAGGACAAGGCAGTATCCACATTTAGAAGCGGGGACATTGGAGACACCATGTTGTTTTGGGAACTAATGAGACATCAATGCTCGACTATGGTAGAGGTGCAAACAAGAGCCGATGCAAAGTTGAGGGTGGAAGAAGCGTTAACCACAGAGAAAAAGAAGAGGTACCTACAAAAAGAGTAGAGAGGGCAGAACAAAGCGTATCCTGATTGATGGGGGAAGCTCGACAATCATACTCTATCAACAAGCACTCGAAGAAATATGTATCCATGAAGAAAGTATAGAGAGAAAGTCGTCGATGCTGTTGGGTTTCAGCGGCGAGCGCCTGAACACAATGGGCAAATCATGCTACTAGTCTTTGCGGATTGAATTAATCTACAAACAAAGTTCCAAATTGCTGACGCTCTGTAGACATACAAAACCATTTTGGCTAGACCCTAGATCCACGATCTCCATGTGGTGCGCTCGACTTATCACCAGGTTATCAAACT
Organism: Plectranthus barbatus; assembly: GCA_026898455.1. Taxonomy (NCBI): domain Eukaryota; kingdom Viridiplantae; phylum Streptophyta; class Magnoliopsida; order Lamiales; family Lamiaceae; genus Plectranthus; species Plectranthus barbatus. The sequence continues at coordinate 5,004 of JAPKLW010004073.1, forward strand.
CCTTACGCTTGAGGGAATCAAGAGCATAAAAGGAGACCTACAAGCAGTTAGGAGTTGTTATTTTGTCGAGCTACCGGTTGTGCACAAAAAAAAACCTGGAAGAAATGAACAATGTAGATGAGCTGGAAGAAATTACCCTCGATCTGCTTGACCCACAAAAGAAAGCCTATGTGGGAGCAAACCTCTTTGGTGAGATGAAAGGACAACTGGTTAGCTTCTTGTCAAAGCACAAGGCTTCTTTTTCCTAGACCATATAGGGCATGACGGGGATCGATCCTTCAATCATCACACATCGACTAAACGTTGACCTAACTGCAAAGCCTGTGTAACAAAAAAAGGAGAAGGTTCATTGAAGAGATGAGTGAGGTAATAGCTGAAGAAGTAGGAAAAAATGCTAAGTTGTAGGGTCATAAGAGAAGTCCTGTACTGATCGCTAGAAAATTGACCAGACTAATTATAGTACAACGACAAATAAATTTATAAAACACCCTTAGGAGGTCGAACCCACAGAGACTGTATAATGACACTACCCTATGTACTAGCCATAGTTCTTAAAACATAGTTGTTTTATTACTTTAAAATAGGGGTTTTATTTTGTAATTTAAAGATGACAGTGAAGGAAATTAAAAGTTTTAAAATAGTAATTAAAGATAAAGATTTCATGGCAGATAATCTAATCATCAATATGCAAATTTATCAACTCAGCAATGGGGATTAATTCAGATTCATATGGATTAAATTCTTTGGTTAGACAATTAAACCCTTTACTAAATTATGACTATCTCCTCTCGGTATCAAGAACACAAATTAGTCAATTTTGATAATTATCTAATTAAATCCTATAAATTAATTCTTATTTTTGAGACAGAAAATAATTGTATTCAATTCTCTCTTCCTATTACTAGTTTTCACCTCTCGGTCTTTCAATTAATAACTTTCAAACCTAGATTATTTTCATCTCTCGATCCTTCATTAGTTCTAGATTTGATTTGAATAAAAACAAAGAAATGAACCATGCTATTGAGTTGAATCATTTAAACATGCATCAGACAGATTATCACAAAGCCCTAGAACCTGTTAGGGTTTCTAGCTACAAATCATGACTTAGAATAAAGAATTCATATTATTAAACACATAAAATACCTCAACAAATGAAATGGAACCTTCAATGTCTTGAAAAACTCAAATGCAATAGTATTCTAAGTGTAAAACAAGATAAATTTTGTGACTTAATGTAGTGAGTACTTATAGAGGAGTGAAAACATTAATATAAGATATTGGACTAAAATATTATAAATAACCAAGCTGAGCAAATTTTCCTTCTCGGGCTTATGTGTCGATCGACACATGCAAGTTGGCATTCGGGCAATTGACTTCATGCGATCGCCTCCCTTTTCCTTCGCGTCGATCGACACGTTGCGTGTTGATCGACATGCATGGAAGTGTGTCAAGCCTTCCTTCCTGCTTTGCCTTCGATCAACATCCAACCTCTGTGTCGATCGACATGCACCATGTTGGTCAACTTAGAGGTCTTGCTTCAGGATTTTGGCACATCTTCCAGCTCGGTTGACTTCCCGTGTGTCAATCAAAGCACCAATTCTATAAAACTCGGCTCTTCTCATCTTTTGGTCACTTTTAGCCTCAAATACCTACAGAACTTAGCATCACAAGCATAACATTCTCTATAATACACTCATGCACGAAAAAAACTAATAAACTAACCTAATTGCACTAAAACAAAGGAAAAAAATATGGATAAGTGAGTACAAATATGAGCTTATCAAACCCCCCAAACTTGAATGCTTGATTGTCCTCAATCAAAAGAAAAGAAAATTAAGACATCTCATGCAATTGAAAGTGCAATGCCTCACAAGATTCATCACATTCAAGAATAAAAAATCAACATCACACAACCAATTTGAAAGAGATAAGAAATCCATCAACTTCGGAAGACTCACAAGGAAATGTTTCACTCATCACACAAGTGTTTGGGTTTCAATGAAAGCACTCACAACATGTATGAAGAAATTTCTACCATAGGCTTGCAAAATTTCTAGAATCTCCACTGCTCGAATGTGCACACAAGTTAAGAATTAGAAAGGACTTTGATTAGATTGTAATGTAAGCTTTTTGTGAAGGGTAGAGAAATTTTGGCCAAGTGACTAAAAATCCATTGACTTCATGACTCTCAACAAATCTAAACCACCTTCTAATAACATCTACCCATCTCCTAAGATTTTCAACACAAATCCAAACTCTCTCTTTTTCCTTTATCTTTCTTTATTTTTATTTTCTAATCCTCTTATGCTATTATAGATAACATTTTTTTTCTTTCTTTTGAGCTTATGAGGACACAAACAAACTTTTCTTCATTTTTTTCTAGAGCCCAACTTTCTTTTGTACACCAATTTAAAATTTTCTCATCCACCTATAACAATTACCCTTATTTCACCCAAATCCTATAGACAGGATACAAATCACCTTTTTCATAGCACTCTCTCATAGACAAGACAAAGCTATAATATTTTTCATAACTCATAGACCAAGAAAGAAAAAGTAACAGACTCAAAGGGGCTAATCTAGGGATAAATATCACAATGGACAGTGTTTATGATAATTTGACTAACAAAGATGGCCTAATATAATTTTCTATCCTTGTGCACACTATGCAGTCTCGAAACAGAATAGAAGCAAGTTCTAGAGAAACGAAAACATACATGTGAATCTTACATCAAACGAAAAAGGCTCAAATTCTCACTAGGGTTCAAAAATCTCTTCCTTAGTCAATTTCAATCCACTCAAACATCATGAAAGTATAAGTTTCAATTCAATCCTATCATGCGGTATTCTACATTCATAGGCAATCAACCACAATCAAAATCAAATCAAACTATCCTCAATCGATTTCAAACTCACAATCAGTTCAAAAAGATTCAAAACTCAATAAGAAGTTTTCCTCACACTATATCCATATTTCTTCTAGGCATAAATTCAAATAACAGAAAGCATAATAAATAAAAATGATAGATAGTTCGAATTTCTTGTCCACATCCCCCCAAACTTATTTCGAACTCGGAGAGTTAGAAAAAGTTTGAAAATCAGACAAGAGAAAGAACTAGTACCTGACTGTTGATCTTAGACATCAACGTTTTTATCCACCGGAGGAATTTGTACTGAGCGACGAACATTTGCTGCTGCTGGCACTCTGTGTTGATCAACAAGATGTGTGTTGATCGACACAGAGCCTTTCGGTCGACTGCCTCTCTGAGTCGAAGTGTAACTCTGTCTTGACCTCTATGTCGATCGATATCAGGCATGTCGATCAATATAGAGGTTGATCCTCAATTTTTTTTCGAAAATAATAAGGAAAAACAAAAAATCAAAAGTAATAAAACAGAATACAAGAAATCAAAATACAACATGTAAAGGTTGGGTTACCTCCCAACAAGTGCTTAGTTAACGTCGTAGCTCGACGGTACCTCTTTTTCTCAAGTCCATGGCGGGTGAGTGCGGACTCTCCTTCCTCGGGCATCAATCATGTAGACCAGCCTGTCTTGAATGATAGTAGTGAGCTTGGGTTGAGATAGTGTAATTGGCAATTTTGTCATCTCGTTCCCTCGCTCCCATTCAACGGTAGCTTGATCTTCCTCGGATCTTCATAGTCTTCAATGGAGGTGATTTGGTTGCATTTGGATTATTTTCGACTTCTGGCGAGCTTGAATGTGATCTTCTGATTGTTTGCTCGTAATGTGATCTCTCCTCCTTGGCAGTCAATCAGGGCAGCGCTCGTGTCCAAGAACTATCGTCCCAAGATGAGGGGTGTGCTGCCATCCTCCTTCATGTTCAAGACTACAAAATCTGCAGGGAAAATTAGATGACCCACACAAATGAGAACATCCTCTAATATACCTTTCGGGCGAGACACAGATCAGTCAGCCATCTGCAGTGTGATGGTAGTTAGCCTCAGTTCTCCAATGTTGAGCCGCCTGAAGATGGAGTAAGGCATCAAATAGATGTTGGCACCAGTGTCGCACAACACCTTTTGAAACTCGATCCCCTTGATCTAGACTGGAATCGAGAAGAACCCTGGATCACTCCTCTTGATGGGAATCTTCTTCTGTAGGAGTAAGCTGCACTGCTCATGAAGTTTGACAGTTGAGTTCTCCACAAAATGTTTCTTCTCACTCATCAGCTTGCAGAGATACTTCATGTAGCCCGGAACCTCTCTCAAGACCTCGATCAATGGTAAGTTAATACTTACCTTCTTCAAATTCTCCGTGAACCTCAAGAACTTGGATTCCTCATTCTTCTTGGAAAATCGTTGAGGAAAGGGCATCAGAGGTGTTGGAGCAGCCTTGGAACTTGAATTGGTGAGTTGGGGAGCCTGCTGGAGCTGCAGGAGTGTCGCCCTGTCCTCTGTGTCGACCGACAGGGGTGTGCCGGTCGACACACCTGTAAAATTCCTATCGATCGATTCGTCATCTTCACTCGACATGCCAGCTTCGTCCTGCTCTCTATGTCGATCGACTCAGGGTGTGTCGGTCAAAATATAGGGCATTCCTGTGAGAATTTCCTCCCTATCTCCCCCAAACTCGTTTTGGGGCATTCTCAGGCATGTTTAGCTGGTTCCGGACCTCAGTTTGATTGCCTTGCACTCCTTTTGATTCTTGGGGTTCACTTTGGTGGTGCTCGGTAGCTTCTTGATGTTGCGTACCAAGTGAGGTGGCAATCTGGTTGACTTGCGTCTCAATGATCTGCACATGTTTGCCAAGTCTGTCCACCTTGGTGTTCACCCCTGCCACTTCTTGCTCAATTTTTCCAACCCTGTAGTCGGAAGCTTTGATGAACTTCTGCAATACCTCATCGAGGCTCTCCTTCTACTTATCCACAATTTCTCCATTTTGCACATAAAATCCTGGTGGAGGGTGTTCGGCACCTTCAGGCTGAGCATAGGAAAAGCCGGGATGAGCTCTAAGGTGGTAATGCTAATATCCCCCTTGCCAGTATTGATTTTAATAACCTCCACGGTTCATAAAGTTCACGTCAGTTACGGGATCATTCTGTGCAACAGAATCACAAGCATCATTAGATGTCAATTTCTCCATCTCCCCCTTGAGCTTCTCGATCTCCTTCTTGAGGGTGTCATCTCCCTTCTTCTCCACAACTCTGACTTGAGGTCTCCTTGGATTGGCCCATTGCTGAGTGTGCAAGGCCATCTTTTTGAACAACTTGAGGGCTTTTCCAGTGACTTTCTCATCAAAGAACCTCCGGCGGCATTGTCAACGGACTCTTCAGTCTTTTCATTCATCCCTAGGTAGAAGATGTGGGCCTGCTCCTCGGTGTCTACTCCATGGTCGGGACAACTCCTCATTAGCTCATTAAACCTGCTCCATGCCTCGAACAAGGACCCATCCATCTTTTGGTGGAACTGCACGATCTTCCATCTTCTTCTGAATGACCACAGAAGGTGGAAAGAAAGCTGCGAGGAACTATGCTCGGAGATCTGCCCAATTGCGAATGCTTCTGCAATCCAGGGTTGTAAACCACTTCTGAGCCTGATCCCGAAGGGAGAAGGGAAACAAGCATAGATGGATTACATCATGGTTGACTCCGTTCTGTTTGATGGTATCACACACCTCCACGAACATTCGGAGATGAGTGTACGGATCCTCAACTACTCGGCCACCAAATTGGTCCTGTTGAACCATCTATATCAAACTGGTTTTGAGTTCAAAGTTATTGGTAGTGATACTAATAACAAATCCCTCTTGCAGGGTTGTGGTCTGTACCTCCTTGCCATGGCATTTGGATCCTCATCATCGGAGTTCTCTTGGCGCGCCTTTCTCTTTCTTGATCTCTTTCTCTACTTGCAGCCTCGGCTTTGTCTACTTCTCTTTCCACCATGAGCAGCTTGATGATGTCTTTTATGTGATTGACCTCTTGGACTAGAAAAAGGGCACTCTCTTGAGTAATGATTTGAGTGGAAGGATCCTCCGAGGGTGGCATAGTATGTTCTTCCTCATCATTTGGGTTGTTGTGTTTAACCATGTTGGTGGTTATTCTTTGTTTTTCCTTGCTCTTTCTCCTCCGGACTGTGGCCTCGATTTCTAGATCGAAAACTTTGAGTGGTTTTCCCCGAGCCTTTGTGTTCATGCAACCTGAGAAAAGTCAGTTCTAGAAATTAGCCTCTGTGTCGACCGACACGGGCTGTGTCAATCAACACGAAAGACACAACTATGTTGACCGACACGGTTTGTGTCGACCAAAACAGAGCGCAAAAAATAGAAAATTTACACACGCACACAACACAAAAATTAAAGCAAAAAAATAAAAATAAAAACTCAATCCAACAGATTTAAAAACAAACTATAATAGAATAGAATCTAACAATCCCCGACAATGACACCAATTTGATTGCTGGAAAATTGACCGGACAAATTATAGTACAATGATAAATAAATTTATATAATGACACTACCCTATGTACTAGCCATAGTTCTTAAAACATAGTTGTTTGAGTACTTGAAAATAGGGGTTTTTGTTTTGTAACTTAAAGATGAAAGTGCATGAAATTAAAGGTTTTAAAAATAATAATTAAAGATACAGATTCCATGGCAGATAATCTAATCATCAACATGAAAATTCGCCAACTCAGCAATGGGGATTAATTTAGATTCATATGGATTAAATTCCTTTGTTAGACAATTAAACCCTAAATTACTAAATTGTGACTATCTCCTCTCGGTCTCAAGAACACAAAATTAGTCAATCTCAATAATTATCTAATTAAATTCTACAAATTAATTCTTCCTTTTGAGACAGAAAATAATTGTATTCAATTCTCTCTTCCTATTACTAATTTTCACCTCTCGGTCCTTCAATTAATAACTTTCAAACATAGAATAGTTTTATCTCTCGGTCCTTCATTAATTCTAGATTCAATTTGAATAAAAACCGAGAATTGAACCATGTTATTGAGTTGAGTAATTTAAACATGCATCAGGTAGATTATCACAAAGCCCTAGAACTTATTAGGGTTTCTAGCCACAAATCATGACTTGGAATAACGAATTTATATTGTTAAACACATAAAATACCTCAACAAATGAAGTGGAACCTTCAATGTATTGAAAAACTCTAATGCAATAGTATTCTAAGTGTAAAACAAGATAAATTTCGTGCCCTAATGTAGTGAGTATTTATAGAGGAGTGAAAACATTAATACACGGTATCAGACTAAAATATTAAAATAACCAAGCTGAGCTAATTTTCCTTCTCGGGCTTCTGTGTCGATCGACATAGAGTGTGTCAATCCACACACATGTAAGTCCACATTCGTGCAATTGACTTCATGTCAATCGCCTCCGTTTTCCTTCGAGTCGATCGACACGATGCGTGTTGATCGATATGCATGCAAGTTTGCCGAGCCTTCCTTCCTATTTTGCCTTCGATGGACATCCGACCTCTGTGTCGGTCAACATGCACAATGTCGGTCGACACAGAGGTCCTGCTTTAGGATTTGGCACGTCTTCCAGCTCGGTCGACTACCCGTGTGTCAATCGAAGCAACAACTCTGTAAATCTCGGCTCTTCTCATCTTTTTCTCACTTTTAGCCTCAAATACCTACAAAACTTAGCATCACAAGCATATCATTCTGTATAATACATGCATGCACGAAAACAACTAATAAACTAACCTAATTGCACAAAAACAAAGGAGAAAAACATGGATAAGTGAGTACAAAATATGAGCTTATCAAGTACCCAGAGTGGCTCGCAAATGTAGTTGTTGTGAAAAAATAAAAATAGAAAGAATAGAGTATGTATTGATTATATTGATCTTAAAAACCATGCACAAAAGACCCCTTTCCCTTCCACATATCCACCGACTTATCGATGCGACATTAGGGCACGAGGTAATGAGTTTCTTGGATGTCTTCTCCAATATAACAAAATAATGATACATCCAGATGATTAAGAGAAGACCACATTCATAACCCATCAAAGGATCTACTTTTACAAAGTCATGCCCTTTGGCTGAAGAATCCAGGATCGATTTATCAAAGGTTAGTGAACGTTAAGTTTCATGAGCAGATTGGGAAGCCTATAGAAGTCTACATTGACGACATGCTTGTCAAATTAAAAGAGGTAAAGGATCATATCAAGCATTTGAGAGAATGTTTCAACATCCTCGATCGGTAAAACATAAAGTTGAGTTGCACAAAGTTTGCTTTTGGGTTGGGATCCGAAAAGTTTTTAGTTTATGTAGTCTCGAGGCAGACCCTGACCAAATTAAAGTCATAAAAAATGTTGTACCCCCGACATCGACCAAGGAACTGCAAAAGATGATAGGGCACCCGGCAGCCCTCAACTAGTTTATTTCCCGGTATTCAAATAAGTTAAATCCTTTCTTTGCAGCTCTCAAGAAATTCGGAAGGCTCGAATGAATGCCTGAGTGCGACAAGGCCCAGGATGAGCTAAAAAGCTATCTAACGTCTCCTCCCACAATGGTGAAGCCGGTAGAGGTGGAACCCCTATTACTTTAGCTAGCTGTTTCAAATCACGCAGTGAATGGTGTACTTGTGTCCAAAAAGAACACTCGATAATATATGGCTTATTACATCACCAAGAACACTCGAAACCATGTATACTACATTATAGAAGTTAGTTCTGGCACTTATAATGGCAACCAGGATGTTAAAACCATACTTCGAGATTCATCCTATCACGGTAGAATCGGTGTTCCCGCTACGATCGATACTGTCCAAGCCAGGTCTTTATCGTAGGATAATGAAGTGGGCGATGAAAATCAACGGATATGGCCTAATATATGAAACTACAAAACAATGAAGTATCAAGCTCTGGACTACTTCATTGTGGAGTATTCCGTAGAAATGCAACTTCAAGCTGAAAATAAGTTGTGTACGCTACAAGAAGAGCAAAGAACGTGGACCCTTTCGGTCGGGATGCTTGATGAAAGAGCCATTACTTCAAATTCCCCAGCGGGATGCTTGTTGAAAGAGCCATTACTTCAAACTCCATGCTTCCTACGTCAGTCAAAACAAAAGCAATGCTTTTTTTTAGCTCTTCACATCCTTAGTCACTTTTTCGCATCCAAAATCTGCAAAAACACACCACCACAAGCATAACACCTACTAATACTAACTCATACATAATAGATAATAATCTAACAAAATTACATAGAATAATTGAAAATAAATAGCGATAAGTGAGTAAATCTACTAGCTTATCAGAAAACTCGTACCCATAACCTCTTGGTCATGAATCAAGGAGATTTCACTACTACACCCCGAGCAGAAAACCACACAAATCTTTTTCGTTCAAATAAACTTTTGAAAATAATTTATAATATATTAATTGAGTAATAGCAAATATGACAAGTACATAATTATTATGATTTATGATTAATTATCACTAGTTATTTTATAAATATCTATATAGAGTAGTGATCATATAATAATAGTATTTTCCGTGCTAAATGAGAAAAGATCGCAGCCGTTTAAAATCTCAATCGACGGCACAAATAGCCCATCCCTTCCAATTTTCGATGCATATTTTGAACATACTCAATGCATAAAAGGGTAAGATAGTAACTATCTTCTCTATTTAGATCTAAATTTACTCTCTCTCCTAATTTTCTCTTTCCTCCCATTATAATCGAACGATTATATCTTTCTCGATTCAAATCTATTTTTTACGAATCATATATCAAATTAAACGTATTCTTACGACGATTCATACGATATCCATATTGAATATGTTAAATTTAGAAGATTCGCACGAAAATCTTGATTTCATATTCAGCTGGTATGTGTTCTTCATTATATTTACGTTCAGGATAAAAAAAATGCATCAATTATGCATAAAAAATGTTCCTAAATATTTGCATTTTTTTTGCATCAAATGATGCATTATTAACTTGAATAAGATGCACTTTTATTCTAAAGCATGCATTTTTGTATTCATTTTGAGTGCATTTTTTGCATTGATTATATGCTGCAGTTTTATGCCTAAAATATTGCATTTTTTACATTGAACGTATGCATATTATGTTTTATGAACTGCACGAAATGAAATTCTTGAAAATATATTTTTTATATTTTTGCCCTTTTATGCATTGAGTATGTGCAAAATATGCATCGAAAATTGGAAGGGACAGACTTAATCTGTGCCGTCGATTGAGATTTTAAACGACTGAGATCTTTTCTCATTTAGTACGAGAAATCCTATTATTACCTAATCATTTACCTATCTATATAATATTAAAATAAAGAAGTTATCCACAACTGTTTCCGCTTAATGGCAAATTTATTTTCCTTTTTTAGCAACAACTTTATTTCCTTCAATTTTTTAATAAGTATAATAATATTAGTATTGCGGAATTGGGAATTGCGATACAACTCAAATTCAAATAAATAAGTTTGAAGAAATAAGTTTTGTAATCAATGTTAAATTGAATTTAATATGAAATGTTAATACGAATTTTTATATTTTTGTATCTATATATCTCATTATTCAAATATTTTATTTTAAACCATAACAATATAATAAGGCATCAGGAATGAAGCCAACAGTTCAATTCGTCTTGCATATATAAAACTATAAAGAGTTTTGAAATAGTTGGAGGTTAAAAAAAACTGACGACAATTGTGAACTGGATTGAGGAATTTGAAACTTAAGAACTATATCGAAAATCTGATTATAATATGTTATAGGAATAAATTAATTATAGTTTGTATAATATGTAATTAATATAAAATCAAATCAAATGTTAGGGCTGCTTTTTACATCTTTTATTAAAGGTTTCTTCTTGATAAAAATTATTTAGAATATATTATACTATAAATATTTTTTCATTTTATGATATAGAATAACTTATGATGATATATTAAATAAAGTAGAAGATTTTCTTGAATTGTTGAGTTTCAAAACTGCGAGCAAAAAGGTTAAGAGCGAAAAGTGGTAATAATACATGATATTAATAGTGGTTCAAATGCCGAATGATCTTACATCCGCTCTTCGATCGTCAGGAGGACTGGAAATCACTAGAATATGGTTACAAATGATAAATATTATTTCGAATATAGTATACTATAAATGAATGATCCTACATCCATTCATTTTTTATAACAATGTTGGACAAGTACAACAATATACTATAAAAATAATAATACATGCATTCATGCATATTTTGGATTTCACTGCTTTATTTATCCATTACAAATAAATCCCTGCTGCCGGAAATCCATTTCTTCCCCTTAATCTCATGCAGCGATCCTGTAAAATAAAACACCACATAAAAATAAAAATATCAACTAATTTGTTTCAATAAATGCAGAAATTATAATAGCAAATAATATGCGTAATGATACATACTTTGAGCAATCAGTCTTAGAGTCGATGACGATGTAGGGAGCATCGACGCCGCATTCTTTGGGGAGACCGTCGACCTTTTTTTGGTTGATGCCTTTTTGATCCTTCCCCAATTTCTGCAGGCACTCGCATGCGGCCTTTTTATCGGCCGGCGTCTTGACGGTGCCGGCGAGGCTTTTAATAGAATCACAGCATTTGCCGATGGGGCCTTTGTCCAATATGTAGGGTGCACATGGTTGTACCTCTTTCTCCAGTGCTGGACAACTTATCGCCTCGCCTCGTGGCACGACGGCCACCGCGATAAGCATGGCGGCGAAGAGGATCGTGGACACTGGCTTCATTATTCTAAGTTTATATTGTCGTTTAGTTTTTTTTTTTTTTTTTTTTTTTTTTGTGTATGTAGAAATGCCGGTTTACAGTTTATTGCCATGTTTATATGGAGAATTGCTTGGCCTTTTTGGGGGTTTGTTTTGTTATGAAATAATTTTAGATTTTTAAATTTGTAGATTTTAGTTTGTTGATGTGTACTTGTACGGAATCATGTGTTATTTTAAATTGTAAACAAATTTTAACACGAAACTAATTTGCAGAATGCATTAACATACTTAGTTGATTAAAACCTATAAATCATATTTAGTTTAATAAAAAATATATTATATCTCAATATAAAAAGATAAAATATGAAAAACAATAAATATATAAATTTAACTATTAACATAAATCAGAAAAACAAATGATACTTCAATGAATTTGTATATAAGCTTATAAGTTTTAATTCTCGATGAAATATAACTATCTTGTTAAATACAAAATATTATATTTATTTTTGTTGATGGTGAAAATTGAACTATGTAGAGAGGCTGAGTAAAGCCTATCATTCAAGTCGGAGTTGGGAACCTCCGAAAAACTCTAATGTTCACCAAATTATATAAGTCCATAGCCAATAGGGGTCGACCTCAACCATGATCAGAAAGGGTCTACATAAGGGGCCAAATCCAATCAGTCGAGTGACCTTGGCCTAATTTCAATCGAAACACTCGACGATTGACCACAGATGATAAAGTAAATAACCACTACATCGAGGATGATCCAAAAATGGTCGAGCTATCACATTTATAGTACAAAATGACTATTTGGTAACTAATCGCGGGAGTCCCAAGTTTAGACACTTAAACCCCCCTAAATCATGATGATTATAACCCCTAGCTAGGCTAAAATTACTTGTATAAAAAGGTGAATATTATATAAATAAAACATAACAACAACTACTCTCACTTTTCTACAATGCTTCGTTCTCTTCCCTATTTCATATATCCTTCAGATTCTCGATCACTCGAAATTGAGTATCAACAAATTGGCACCGTCAGTGGCAGTATGAGGGATCAATGAAGGAGAGTGTAGGAAAAGCGACAATACAAGGTCCAAATTCAATTAAGCTCCTGCTCGTGTCGATGTACAAACAGATATAACAAATCACCGCAAACCAAGAGAAGGAGTTGGTCATCAAGGAAAAGGAAATTGAGGAACTTCTTAAAGAGATCAGATCCATGCGAAGCATGAAAGCCTTAGCCTTGAGAAGTAATAAACCGAATCCAAGAAACCTAGATGAGGTCTTCTAAGAGGTGGAAGAGGATGAAGGAGATGAAGCTGAAGAGAATAGAGATGAAAACACCGGAGATAATATTGAGCAATTTGATAAAAATGATGAGCTCGAAGGTGAGTATGAGAACAAAAGAGACAATGAGAGTGAAGAGGTCGAGGAAGAAAATAGTGAAATGAAATAAGAAGTACGTGAAGAAGATGAGAACAATGAGAGGAAATGGTGCAAAACTACCAACTCAAGGTCTGTAAAAGTTTCACGCGGAGAGTTCGATCAAAGGCAACTAGCAAAAATCGACAACGAGAAGGCACATAAAAATGTTGAGCTCAAGGAACTGAAAAAACAACTATTGTTCCTGAAGAAAGCTTATGCCACACTCCTAAGAGCCTCACCAATGCCGATACTTATCAAGCCATTTAGCTTCTATTACTCTCCCTTTGTGAAAGCAATTGCACAAGTCCGAATATCGCAGAGATACGTCACGCCAGTCCTCGTGCCTTTAGACGGGTCGATGGATCCCGATGATTTCATGATGCTGTGTAAACTCAAGATGCGGACAGCTCCCGTCAATAGCACAAATGAAGAAGCTTGCATATGCAATCTATTTGTCTCCTTCCTAAATGGCCCTACACTGCATTGGTTCATGTGCCTGCCAAAACACTCGATCTCCTCCTTCGCCAAGTTGCATCAAAACTTCATGCATCACTTTTCGAGTAGTGGCCAACTAATTTAAAACTCAAATGATTTTACACTATCGTGCAAGGCGATAAGAAGTCCTTAAGGGACTATATCGCTTGGTTCAACAAAGGGCGAGTCAAAATCCCTAATTCTTTGGAGGACACGACTATATCCACATTTATAAGCGAGCTCATTGGAGACACCATGTTGTTTTGGGAACTAATGAGATATCAATGCTCGACTATGGTAGAGGTGCAAACAAGAGCTGATACAAAGTTGAGGGTGGAAGAAGCGTTAACCACAAAGAAAAAGAAAGAGGTGCCTACAAAAAAGTGTAGAGAGGGCAGAACAAAGCGAATCCTGATTGATGGAGGATGCTCGACTAACATAGTATATCGACAAGCACTTGAAGAAATGTGTATCCATGAAGAGAGTATAGAGAGAAAGTCGACGCTGTTGGTGGGTTTCAGCGGCAAGCGCCTGAACACGACTTGCAAATCATATTGCTAGTCTTTGCGGATTTCATTAATCTACAAACCAAGTTCCAAATTGATGATGCTCTATCCACGTACAAAACCATTTTGGCTAGACCCTAGATCCACGAGCTCCATGCGGTGCCCTCGACATATCACCAAGTGACCAAACTCACTCTTGAGGGAATCAAGAGAATAAAAGGAGACCAACAAGCAGTTAGGAGTTGTTATTTTGTCGAGCTACCGGTTGTGCACAAAAGGAACCTAGAAGAAATGAACAAGGTGGATGAGGTGGAAGAAGTTACCCTCGATCTGCTTGACCCACAAAAGAAAGCCTATGTGGGAGCAAACCTCTTGTGTGAGATGAAAGCACAACCGGTTAGCTTCTTGTCAGGGCACAAGGCTTCTTTTGCCTGGACCAGATAGGACATGACGGGAATCGATCCTTCGATCATCACACATCGACTAAGCGTTGACCTAACTGCAAAGCGAGTGTAACAAAAAAAGGAGAAGGTTCACTGAAGTGATGAATGAGTTAATAGCTGAAGAAGTAGGAAAAAATGCTAAGTAGTAGGGTCATAAGAGAAGTCCAATACCTAGAGTGGCTGGCAAATATAGTTGTTGTGAAAAAGAAAAATAGAAAGAATAGAGTATGTGTTGATTATATTGATCATAAAAATCATGCACAAAAGACCCCTTTCCCCTTCCACGTATCCACCGACTTATCGATGCAACATTGAGGCACGAGATAATGAGTTTCATGGATGTCTTCTCCAGTATAACAAAATAATGATACATCGAGACGATTAAGAGAAGACCTCGTTCATAACCCATCAAGGGATCTACTGTTTCAAAGTCATGCCCTTTGGGCTGAAGAATGCAGGATCGATTCATCAAAGGTTAGTGAATGTTATGTTTCATGAGCAGATTGGGAAGCCTATGGAATTCTACATTGACGACATGCTTGAAAAATTAAAAGAGGCAAAGGATCATATCAAACATTTGAGAGAATGTTTTGACATCCTCGATCGGTATAACATAAAGTTGAGTCGCACAAAGTTTGCTTTCGAGTTGGGATCCGGAAAGTTTTTAGGTTATGTAGTCTCGACGCAGACCCCGACCAAATTAAAGTCATACAAAATATTGTACCCCCGACATCAACCAAGGAACTGCAGAAGATGATAGGGCACGTGGCAGCCCTCATCTCGGTTATTTCCCGATATTCAAATAAGATAAATCCTTTCTTTGCAGCTCTCAAGAAATTGGAAAGGTTCGAATAGATGCCTGAGTGCGACAAGGCCCATGATGATCTTAGAATCTATCTATCTCCTCCCATAATGGTGAAGCCGATAGAGGTGGAACCGCTGTTGCTCTACCTAGTTGTTTCAAATAACGCAGTGAGTGGTGTACTTGTGCGCAAAAAGAACACTTGATAATATCTGGCTTTCAAAAAGAACACTCGATAATATCAAACTTATTACATCAGTAAGACCTTGCTCAACGCCGAAATCATGTATGCTACATTAGAGAAGTTAGTTATGGCACTCATAATGGCAACAAGGAATTTAAAACCATACTTCGAGATTCATCCTGCCACGGTAGTATCGGTGTTCCCACTACGATCGATATTGTTCAAACCAGGTCTTTATGGTAGGATAATGAAGTGGGCGATGAAAATCAACGGATATGGCCTAACATATGACAATCATAAAACAATCAAGTCTCAAGCTCTGGTCGACTTCATTGTGGAGTATTCCGTAGAAATGAAACTTCAGGCTGAAAATAAGTTGTGTACGCTACAAGACGAAGAAGGAATGTGCACCCTTTCGATCGATAGATCGAGCAACGCTCATGGAAGCGGGGAAAGAATATCACTCTAATCCCCTGGCGAGTTTCTTGTTGAAAACAAAGCAATGCCTCCTACATCAGTCAAAACAAAGCAATGCTTTTTTCGGCTCTTCTTCGCGTCCAAAATCTGCAAAAATACACCACCACTAGCATAATACCTATTAATACTAACTCATGCATAATAGATAATAATCTAACAAAACTACATAGAATAATAGAAAATAATAACGATAAGTGAGTAAATCTACCCACTTATCAGAAAACTCGTACCCATGACCTCTCGGTCATAAACAAGGAGATTTCACTACTACATCCTGAGCAGGAAACCACACAAATCTTTTTCGTTAAAATAAACTTTTGAAAATCATTTATGATATATTAATTGAGTTATAGCATATATGATAAGTATATAATTATTATGATTTTTAATTAATTATCACTAGTTATTATATAAATATTTATATAATATTAAAATAAAGAAGTTATCGACAACTGTTTCGCTTAATGACAAATGTATTTTCCTTTTTTAGCAACAACTTTATTTCCTTCAATTTTTTAATAAATATAATAATATTTTTTTGTTGGAAAGAATCAAGGAAATCAATTAAGATCAATTCAATTAGGGAAAGATATTCAAGATCCCTTTTATTTGTATTGATTTTTTTTTTCTTTTATTTTCCTCCTCTATCTCTATATATCAGAATTGTATCAATTGATTCATAACTCAGAATGAAAGAAATTATTTCCTTCTCATTTTTTCCTCAATCATGTTTATCATCGTAATTCAACATGGTATCAGAGCAGTAGTAAAATCCTGACTCTGTAGACCCAAAAAATCAAAATCAAAATCAAACCTAACCAAGAATTCAAAACGACAAGTTCGTCCTTGTTCTAACCAAAGCCAAAAAGATCAAACCTTGCGAACTCAGTCAATGGCCGCCGCCGATGTTGAATTTAGGTGTTTCGTCGGTGGGTTGGCTTGGGCGACCACCGATCAATCGCTTGAGCAAGCCTTCTGTCAGTTTGGCAAAGTCACCGACTCGAAGATTATCAATGATCATGAGACTGGAAGGTCTAGGGGATTCAGATTCATGACTTTTAGGGATGAGCAGTCGATGAGAGATGCTATCGATGCAATGAACGGTCAGGATCTCGATGGCCGTAACATCACCGTGAACGAGGCTCAGTCTCGCAGCGGAGGCGGTGGCGGAGGTCATCGTGAAAATAGCTATGGAGGTAACGGTGGAGGATAAGGTGGTAACGGTGGCGCAGCGGCCGGTGTCGGCCGTCTAGGTGCTGCTGCGGCTGGAGACAAGAGGGAGGCGGGCGGTTGGCTGATGGCGACCGACTGACTGTGGAGGAGGCAAGGAGTCGATCGGTGGAGGTAGAGGGTTTGGGAAAATACCAAACCCATATTTCCCTTATTATTATGATTTCTTGCAATTTAGACCCTCTAATTTCAGTTCTCTTAATTTTAACCCCTCTGCTTTCAATTCTTTCAAGTTCACCCCTCCAAACCTTATTAATAATATCTCCTTAGGTAATTATAGTAGTAAAACCAACCCTATGCAAAAATCTTTTTTCGGGGGTTGGATTTTCAATTGTGGGGCCACACATACTAAGTCGTTTGACAAAAATGATTTTTTCAACATTTCCAAAACCAATAAAACTCATATCCAAACCGTCAATGGGGATCTAGTACCCGTAGTAGGATCAGGAACAGTGCAAATTTCTCCTACCTTACGCCTTTCTAATTGTCTTCTTGTTCATTCTCTTTCTCATAAACTCCTTTCCATCAGCCATATCACTCGAGAATTAAATTGCACCCTTATTATAAACCCGTCCTTCTGTCTTTTGCAGGATATCAGGATGAAGAAGATCATTGGGAGTGGCACTGAGAAGCAGGGATTGTACTGTGTCGATGAGGTTGATCAAAATGGTACCGCTTTACTTACTCAAAAATCGGCTGATACGGAAATTTGGTTGTGGCATAGACGGTTAGGAAATCCTTCTAAAGGGTATTTACAGTTATTGTTTCCTAATTTAGCTACAAACACTAAGCTTTCTTGTGATTCTTGTGTTATGGTCAAAAGCCACCGACATTCGTTTCTGTCAAAAAAATAAAAGAGTCAATGATATTTTTTCCCTTGTTCATTCTGATGTGTGGGGCCCAGCTCCGTGTTTAGGAGGTAATCGCTTTAAATATTTCCTTCTATTTGTTGATGACTGCTCTAGGATGACCTGGATCTATTTCTTAGAAACTACGTCTCAGGTTTTTGAGACGTTTGTTATGTTTTATGCTATGGTTTCAAAAAACAAATTCAGATTCTCCG
Organism: Plectranthus barbatus; assembly: GCA_026898455.1. Classification (NCBI taxonomy): domain Eukaryota; kingdom Viridiplantae; phylum Streptophyta; class Magnoliopsida; order Lamiales; family Lamiaceae; genus Plectranthus; species Plectranthus barbatus. The sequence continues at coordinate 23,329 of JAPKLW010004073.1, forward strand.
CTCCGATAACAGACGTGAGTTCATTAATACCTCCATGATCAATTTTTGTCAACAAAAGGGCATTTTACACCAAACCTCTTGCTCCTATACCCCTGAACAAAATGGGATTGTAGAAAGAAAGAATAGGATCCTTTTAGAGATTACTCGTGCTATGATGTTAGAATCTGGTGTTCCCACCACCCTCTGGCCTGAAGCTGTAACTACTAGTGTCTATCTTCTCAATAGGTTACCTACAAAAATTCTCCAATTACAAACACCATTACAATACCTTTCCTCCTGTGTCAGTATTCCCTCCGCTCTTACTCTTGAACCCAAAATTTTTGGTTGTTCTGTCTTTGTTCACATTGCGAAACACGAGCGCACAAAATTTACGCCTTATGCTAAAAAGTGTGTATTCGTAGGTTATGGGGTTAATCAAAAGGGGTATAGGTGCTACCATACACTGCGACTTCCTTGAGACAGAGTATTTTTTCCGAAGCCACCCTAGTGCTCATGGGGAGAATAGTAGTGACCATCTAAGCTGGCTTCTAAGTGTTCCTTCGGACGATCCTGAAAAAGGGCAGGTACCTTCTGATCAACCCATAGAAAACTCAGAACAAATCTAGCTCGAAGTGCTACCTCCAAGATTTCCTGAAAACTTGGTATCCCCTAGTGATAGTAATAATCCTCCTCCTTTCTCTAATTTACCTATCTCACCTGTTGAATTAAGAGAACCGGAACCCGAGGTGACTGTTTTGCAGGAACAATATGTACTTCCCCCTCGAAGTACAAGAGGTATACCTCCCAGACGGTACTCTCCTGAAAGAGAAAGTCGGCGCAACAAGTATCCTATTGGATCTCTTGTTAAAGTTAATCTTTCAAAAGGGGCCATAGCTTATGAAAAATCCTTGTACACGGAGGAGATACCTCCCTTCGAAGTGGAAGCACTTAGTATACCACACTGGAAAGAAGTGATTCAGAAAGAAATGGATGCCTTGAACAGAACCAACACATATGACAAGTGTCGACTTCCCGAAGGAAAGAAACCTATTGGATGTAGGTGGGTCTTCACTATTAAAAGAAAGTCAGATGGGTCCATTGAACGATACAAGGCTCGGTTGGTAGCCAAGGGATACACACAGACCTATAGAATTGACTATGCTGAGACTTTTTCTCCAGTGGCCAAGATGAATACAATCAGGGTTCTTTTATCAATTGCTGCAACAAAAGATTGTGCTCTCCACCAGTTCGATGTCACAAACGCTTTCCTGCCTGGAGATTTGAAGGAAGAGGTGTATATGCTACCTCCTCCGGATTTTTCTCATGAATTCAAATAAGATGAAGTCTGTAGGCTCAAGAAAACTCTTTATGGTCTCAAGCAATCTCCTAGAGCCTGGTTTGGAAGGTTTACAACCGTTATGAAGAAATTGGGCTTCCAGCAAAGCAACTCTGATCATACATTTTTTATCAAACGGAGAGGAGATTTACTAACTTGTCTAATCATTTATGTTGATGATATGATTCTGACATGGAATGATACAGAGGAGATTATAAAATTGTAGGCGAGTTTGTTTAAGGAATTCGAGATGAAAGATCTGGGAAGGCTAAAATACTTCCTAGGGATTGAAGTTCTGAGATCAAAATGTGGCATCTTCATTAATCAGAAAAAACACACTCTTGATCTCATTGCTGAAACTGGACTACTTGACTGCAAGCCAGCGACCACCCCAATCACGGTTAACTATGGGCTTCAAATCAAGGAAAAAACCGACGATGTCGATCGAGGTCAGTATCAACGACTTGTAGAACATCTCATCTACCTCTCTCACACTCGCCCCGATATATCTTATGCTATGGGAATTGTCAGTCAATTCATGCACCATCCTCAAGTTGAACACCTTGAAGCTGCCCTGAGGATTGAAAATATCTAAAATGTACGACTGATTTTGGGGTCCTCTTCAGAAAATCAGATAACCTCGAAATCCAAGCTTACATTGATGCAGATTGGGCCAGAAACCCAGTTGACAGAAAATCCACAGTCGGCTACTTTATTCTAGTTGGGGGGAATCTTGTCTCTTGGAGGAGCAAGAAACAAAAGGTTGTTGCACTATCAAGTGCAGAAGTGGAATTCAGAGGTATCAAAAGTGGTTTGACAGAGTTCTGTGGTTGAGAAAACTTATGAAACTAGGGCTATTTTCTGGGAAGACTTGTCGACTTTTCTGTGACAACAAGGCTGCCATAAGTATCTCTGGTAACCCGGATCAACATGACCGAACTAAACATGTGGAGGTCGATCGGCACTTCATAAAGGAAAAGATCGAGGATGGGCACGATCGCACTGCCGTTTGTTTCCTCAAAAGATCAGTTGGCAGACATTCTGACTTAAGCTGTGGATTTCAAGAGTTTCTCAGAAGTTCTAGGCAAGTTAAGTATAGGGAATCCCGATACTTAACTTGAGGGGGAGTGTTGGAAAGAATCAATGAAATCAATTAAGATCAATTCAATTAGGAAAGATATTCAAGATCCCTTTTATTTGTATTGATTTATTTTTTTCCCTTTTATTTTCCTCCTCTATCTCTATATATTAGAATTGTATCAATTGATTCATAACTCAGAATTAAAGAAATTATTTCCTTCTCATTTTTTCCTCAATCATGTTTATCATCGTAATTCAACATTTTTTTTTTTGAGAAAAAATAAATATAATAATATTAGTATTGCGGAATTGGGAAATTCGATACAACTCAAATTCAAATAAATAAATTTGAAGAAATAAGTTTTGTAATCAATGATAAATTGAATTTAATATGAAATGTTAATTCGAACTTTTATATTTTTGTATCTATATATCTCATTAATCAAATTCTTTATTTTGAACTATAACAATATAATAAGGCATCAGGAATGAAGCCGACTGTTCAATTCGTCTTGCATATAAAACAATAAAGGGTTTTGAAATAATTGGAGGTTAAAAAAACTGACGACAATTGTGAACTAGATTGAGGAATTTGAAACTTGAGAACTATATCGAAAATCTGATTATAATATGTTATAGGAGTAAATGAATTATAGTTTGCATAATTTGTAATTAATATTAAATCAAATCAAATGTTAGGGCTGTTTTTTACATCTTTTATTAAAGGTTTTTTCATGATAAATATTATTTAGAATATATTATACTATAAATAATTATTCATTTTATGATATAGAAAAACTTATGATGATATATATATTAAATAAAGTAGAAGATTTTCTTGAATTCTTAAGTTTAAAATATGCGAGCAGAAAGGTTAAGAGCAAAAAGTGGTAATAATACATGATATTTATAGTGGTTCAAATGCCGAATGATCTTACATTCACTCTTCGATTGTCAGAAGGACTGGAAATCACTAGAATATGGTTAAGAATGATGTAACAGGTTTATAGCAATCACAGAAAACTCCTATGTCCTTTAGCTATATGCACACCCAACTAGTCCAAGTTGTAGCTACTATCTTCAGGTAGATTAGTTTTACCACAAACGCCTTGCTAGGCCTAAGCTGCTGGAATGGTTATGAGTTTGAGTTCTTCATAGAACGTAGTCGGTGGTTGGTGTTTTTGAGTGGCAGTTTCTCAAAAAGAGTTCAAAAATCAATCTCGGATTCAACTCTAAAGATAGATTGAGCTACAGAAGATAAACTCTAGCTAGACCTTAAGAGTTTCGTGTTCAGAAACACGGAATAACTGACTAACGGACTTGAGATCTTAGTGATTAAATACTATGTACAACACACACCGTGACTCATGTTGAGTATTTATAAGCTTTTTAAGGTGGGTTAAGTATACCCATCTTCTATCCGTTGTGCACATTCTTTGAGGTCTGCAACTTTTTGCAATGTGTACTTTCTGTTTGAATGACTCTTTTCATAGTTGCCTTTGGTATCAGTTTTTGGAGTAGAGCAAGTCATTATCAATTTTCATGTCTATTCTCTTGAAGGCTTCACAACTACTCATTTGTAAGTTTTGTCGTCCACCGTCTACTTCTCCAGATGAATGTACGACATAGTTACAGCTGATATCTCTTGGAAGAGATAATTCATACTATAACAACTCAATTAACCTATACAAGGTTGCAGGAATATAATTACTCCAACCAGATCTAAGTAAAATAACTAATTCTAATGTTTGGTTTGATAAATCAAAACTAATAAAGGACTAATATTATCCTAACACTTTATTAATTATATAAGAGGCGAAACAATATTTTTAGCATTATACTCCCTCCGTCCCGGTTTATTAGGCCCTTTTCTTTTCGGCACAGAAATTAAGAGTTGTGAGTGTAGAACGAGTTAGTGGAATGAATATTTTATTGTTGAATGTGAAAAGGTTGCCATTTTTTAAAGGAGGCCAATTTAGCTGGGACGCCCGATTTGGTAAGAGGGTCTATTCTGCTGGGACAGAAGGAGTACCATTCTTGAGTAAAATTGAAAAGATGGTTTCGATGACGATCAAATTCATAAGATAGATATTTCAATCAATGATCTGAAAATTTCAAACTTCTCAATCTAAGAACTCAATTTAACATTTGGATCGAGAGCATTTATAACCATAGAAGCATCCATTTATTTTTTCATAACCAAGTGGGACAAGTACAACAATATATTGTAAAGTACTAATACATGCATTCATATATCTTGGATTTCACTCTTTTATTTACTATTACATATAAATCCCCTGCTGCCGGAAATCCATTTCTTCTCCACAATCTTATCACTTGATCCTGCACAAAAAAACACCACACAAAAAATCAAAATATTATTTTGTTTCTATAAATAAAATACACATAATATAAAACAATACATACTTGGAGCAATCAGTCCCAGCGCCAACGGCGATGTAAGGAGCATCGACGCCGCATTCTTTGGGGAGACCGTCGACCTTCTTGGCGTCAATTCCTTTTTGATTTTTTCCCATATTCTGCAAGCAGTGGCAGACGCCCTGTTTCTCGGCCGGCGTCTTGAGGGAGGAGACGAGGGCTTTTACTCCGTCGCAGCATTTGCCGATGGGGCCTTTGCCCATACAGTAGGGTACGCACTCTTGCAGTTGTTTCTCCACTTCTGTACAAGTTGCCGCCTCGCCTCGTGGCACGACGGCCACCGCAATCAGCACGGCGGCCATGAGGATCGTGGACACTGGCTTTATCATTCTGGCCATTGGTTTCGGGATTTGGTGGGAGATGATCTCAAAGTTTATATTGTATTTTAGTTCTTTTTTGTGTGTAGAAATGCAGGTTTATTACCATGTTTATATAGATAATTGTTTGGCTTATTTTGGGGGTTTGTTTTGTTATGAAATAATATTTGATGGGTGAATTGTAGATTTTAGTTTGTTGATGTGTGCTTGCACGGAGTCATGTGTAATTTTATGTTAAGTGAATGTGTACGTAAAATATGCAGTTTTGCCTCCTAACCATGTGATTAGATGAAGATAAGAACATGAAACTAATTAAGTAGAATGTGATATAAAACTTAGAATTTAAAAAAATTGGGTTTGATTGATCGATTTTACTCAATTACTCACCAATATAGGTTAAAATTATGAGGTCTATTAAAGTAATTTGATCGACAACTAATTCATCTTTTCAATTTTAATAGAGAATTTTATGATATTAAAATATCATATTCGCCTCTTATATATATAATAATAAATATATCCAAATAATAAAGAAGAACAAAATTAAGTTTAAACTAAAATATAAGTCATGTGTTTTAATTACTTGTTAACGTCTATTTCAGGTTTTAACAATTCAAAAAGATATAATTGTTTTTTTATTTATATATCAACAGGAAGTTAAAATTTGATAATCTTCATATCCCATCTAAATATCTTATTTATGAAACGTGTTTGTTGAAAACACATTGCTATTTAATGATAATATAAAAAAATAAGTTGTTTATCAGTATTCATTATATTAAAATTATAATTTCCAATATGAATTATTTAAAGAGAATTGTCGATCCATGACCTAAAAGATGGTTTAATTATCAATTTAGGACCCGAAAGATGATTTGTCAATTCAGGACCCGAAAGATCATACAATTCTCAATCCAGGACCTGAATATGAGGTCCTGGATTGAGAATTGTATGATCTTTCGGGTCCTGAATCGATAATTAAACTATCTGTCGGGTCCTAGATCGATAAAACTCCATTTAATTATAATTTTTTAATCGTCGACTTATATACTTAAACGTCTTTTATATATTTATGTACTAGATTTATATTCATGTGATGCGCGAATTAAATATAAATATCATCTTTTAAAATATAAAGATATGAGAATTATCGATTTAAGACCCAAAATATAGTTTAATTATCAATTATGACCCCAAAATATGAATTCTCAATCCAGAACCTCAGAGATTATACAATTATCAATCCAGAACCTGACATTGAGGTCCTGAATTGAGAATATTATAATCTTTCGGGTCCTGAATTAAGAATATTTTTAATCTTTAAGGTCTTGATTAAGAATTAATCTTTCGAGCCTTAAAACAATAATTAAACTATCTTTTGGGTCATAAATTGATAATAATCTAAAATTATATTTGTGATACCCAAGTTTCTCAACTATTTAGATTATATTTATTTTGTTAATTTTATGTAGGGCTGAGCAACGGTCGGTTCGGTCTGAAAACCGAACCGAACCGCCCAAACCGCCAAACCGTAATTCCTAAAAAACCAAATCAAACCGCACCGCTAGGATTATGTAAATCGCACTGAACTAAATGGACAGTTTCGGTTCGGTTTGGCGATTTGCACCGAACCGAACCAAACCGCACCGAACCGCACGGTTTCAGTTTAAACTGAACTTTTTCCACCTATTTTTCAAAATGCTTGACTTAAAACATACATTTTCATGTTCCAGCATTCAATAAAAGTCCAAATACACCAAATACAATCCCACAAGTTCAACAAACAAGTCCAACTCATAAATCCAAATACACAAGTTTATAAATAACAATTCAAATCTACAAATTCATATCCAAACCGCCCGAACCGAACCGAAACCGAACCGCCATATTTTGGTTAAAATCAAACCGTACCGAATTTTAGCAGTTTCAAAAAATCAAGACCGAACCGAACCAAAATTAATATATAAACCGAACCGAACCAAAACCACCGGTTTATGGTTTGGTTCGGTTTTGCTCACCCCTAATTTTATGTATATAGAAGTAGTATATAATAGAAGGGACCAACTCCACCCCTCTTTCTTTCAATTACTACTTCCATCCCAAAATAATTGTCTGGTTTGGAAATGGCACAGATACCAATGCAAGTAGAGATAGAGGAAATTAGTATTTTATTAGTAAGTGTGTATTAACTTTCCATTTTAAGAAAGAGGACAATTATTTGGGACAGACAAAAAAGGAAAACAAGACAATTGTTTTGGGACGGATGGAGTATATTTTTACTTATTTATTTGTTTTAGTCTTTGAATTATGGTCCCCTCCTACACCACATGTTAGGTATTA
>JAPKLW010004074.1:1733-31121 GCA_026898455.1 Plectranthus barbatus
GTCTCCATGCCTACCGTCGATAATCAAATAGTGCTATCTGAGGAACCCCAAATCATGGAAATTGAGCCCTTGAGCTCTAGTACTTATTAGAGGGACCACCAACAATTTATTCATACAATGGTAGGACGAAGCATAGGAGAACATCTGGTACCGATTGTGCGCACTGAGGTTACCAACCAGATGTCTGAAGCAAAAGACAAAATGCTTGCTACTCAACTATACAACTTCGAGACCTTCTCCACCGGGAATTTTGCTGCAATCAAAGAGGGGGAAGAGAAGAGGTTAGCAGAAGAAGCAAAAAGAAGAAAGGAGCAAGAAGACAAATTTCACCGCTTTGAAGCTCGAAGACAACTAGAAGAGGATTTAAGGAGACAACGCGAAGAGGAGGAGAGAGAATAGCAGAGAAGAATTGAAGAAAAAGTGAGAATCAGAAGACAGGAAAGAGAAGCTGTCGTGGATAACTTCATGAAGATAATGATGGAAGCACTCAAGAATGTGAAGAAGCCCACCGCCGGTTCCTTAAGTGCCAGAAATGCTGCTGATTCAGACTCCTCAACATTTACGAAGTAATATCTCTCTTAACTCTATGAGTCTCCTGGTTAAAAAACCTTTTACTTTTTCATTTCGATTTGGGTGTGTGTTCCATGTACAACTGAGCATGATATTTTAAATGGAAGCTAACCCAGGTTGAAGACAACATCTTATTGTCCAACGCTGATCTAATTGAATAAGCTGAAATTACACACTTAGTGTAATCAGCAAACTGCGTGGATTGTGATGTGTGTGAAATGTTCCGGTGATTGCTTGATGAAATTATGTGTGAATGTGCTATGTTCTGATCTGATAAAAGATATTGAAGCCATTTACTGGATAAAAATTCTTGAATAATCGAGCAATACCCTTGATACTTTGAGGGGGAATGTTTAGGAATCATACTGAGTCTACGAGAGTTGAGATGCTGAGAATAGACTTGATAGGAAAATCTTTGTAATCTCAGTAATCAGCTTTCCCATGACCAGTTAGAATTAAAGCTTAAGATTGAGGCTTTGATCGCACCAAAAAGGGGGAAATTATTAGGAATATTGTAAGATATTATAAAACCCCTTCTGTTGTAATTGATTCATAATCATAGTTTGATATGTTCTGGTGCATCAAAGATCTATCAATTCAGTATCGAGTCAATTGTAAAAGTCCTGTATAAGAATTCATACTCGAGTTGTAATAGAATTATAAAGAAGAAGAATCAAGAATGCTGAAGGAGTCATCAGACTTGATGAATTGCTGAAGACTGTTAAAGAAGAAAAAGCAAGAAACCGAAGGTCTTAGCTCAAACTGCTGAGATACCCGCCGCGTGCTAACGGCCAACAAACGACAATTAGCAATCAAGAGAAGTTACAAAGTCGTAAACCAGACGGATCCAAATCACAAGGAAACCCGACAAATCAGAGGATAGAAAAATTATCAAACACAAAGGAGGTTTCAGATCTACACCAAAAGATCTATTCTGACAAAGACGGCTACAAATATATGCTACGCCAATCAGAGACGAGGAGACTTGAAAAGTCTCTATCCACTGCAGAAAATGGAAGAACGCAGATAGGCGAGCAATGCCTTTGCGTCTAACGGATAAGATTCAAACATCCGTTTGAATCTTCACCTATAAATAGGTGTCATCCTTATTTGATTTAATGGTTCGCGAATTTCTACAGACAGAGATAACAAAAAGAGATCAAATACACTCTTTACATTACGCGAACTCATCCGAGCTAAGTTCTTGATTGGAGCTTTCCACAAGCTTTCATCTCTAAAGCTCGAGACCTGCAAAGTTAAGCTTCCAAGGTTATTTTGGGATTCTTTCTACTCTAGAAAGAATCTAGTAGTCACGATTGTTGTGCAAGCGTGATTCTTACGGGAAACGCCAAAACAAGGATAGGTTTTGGGAAGAAGTATAAAATTCCCAACAGTTGACGTCCAAGGAGAAGGGAGGTTTGTCCTCACTCTACGGAGCGACACTGGTTGAAGATTGGAGATCGAGGTGCTTGAAAGTGCGCGCTGACCAGACGAAGGAGCTGCTCAACGTTAGAGATCAAGCCTGACCTTGTACTCATTCTTCTTGTGAATTTTCAGTCATAGGACTGAAGAGTGGACGTAGAACAGTTGTTTGAACCACTATAAAATCCTTTTGTCTTTACTGCCTTATTTCGTTATATTTTGCGCATACACATATTTGAAACTCAACACATCAAGTGTGTAGTCTAACCTGCAATTCGGATTAACAAAGAATTGAGCTAATAACACATTTGATAAACACTTGCTAAGTCGTGACCTTAGCGAGATAAGTGCAAGAACGTATTAATACTTCCACTGCATATAAATCACTCTGATCGGGGACCAACAGAGCCACCAAAACACAATCCCTTCATGAAGCAAAGCTTTGGAGCACCAAATTGAATATTGGTTTGCCAATGCGAAATTAAAGCTCATCATCAACTGCTCCTAACATTTTAATCTCGTGGGTTATTAGTGCCCACAATGCACGTGTAGTCCTCTTATGCCATCTATTGTAACGCTCCCAACTGACCTTCCCAATTTGGGGTCACGTCACATTGATGTTTCAGGTTTTGTCAACCCTTTTCTCATTTAAATAAGCGGAAAACTTTAGATAAATATGGTAAGATAATTAAATTCATCAGAATCATACTTCGAGTCAGATTAAAAGAACAATATTAAAATCATTTCAACATTTAGGAGTGGGAAGGATAAATCAGAGAGTGTAGCAGCGTGTATGATGCGTGATGGAGATATGCATATGAAGATGCATATCTCAGGATCTAGAAATTCAAAACTCTTTACTTTGCCAGTTTACACCCCTGCTCGCCCATCCTCGCTGCTCAACCTGCGTATTTTAGAAATAATACGAGGGGCTGAGTACTAATGTACCCAATGAGAAACATGCCCGAAAACATACATTATATAAGAGAAGTACTATGCAACTCATACAGATAGACACGGGGTTTTGTTGAAAAGAACCGTGCTATCTAAACATTTTATTTTGTGCGCATTTAAACATATTATATCTGTTATTGTTTTTGTAACTGGAAGCTGGCCCACTTCCGAGTTACGGTGACTAGTTAGGAATGATTTAACATTCAACTCACTATCATCTAAGTGCACTAATCTCGGAACACACTTCGAGATCCGATTGTATTTAATAATCAATCACTTTCTCACAGGGTTTAAGGTCACTACCATTTCACCCTTTATAATTCCTTCCAGGGCTTAAGGTCACTACCATTTCACCCAACTTTGCATTTTAAGGTAGCTAACCTTCACAATTAATAAGAGTAGCGCATGCACTAATTGTAGGGTTTTTTCGTGAACCGAATCACCAAAACCAAACTGAACCGGATCGATTTATAGATATTGCACATAATCAAAATTCACAAAACCCTAGCATGCTCCTATGAATTTAATACGAAGAATTGTGGATTTAGGGTTTACCGTAACTCCGTTGAGTCTGATCCGATCTTTAGCGTTTGAATTCCAAATTCCAATTCAACCACGCAATTCGATTTTATCTGCGGAATCAGAAATTAGAACCCTAATTTCTTAAATAAAATCTAAAATAAAGAAAAGAAAGAAATATAATTTCTGTTCTCCAGATCAGATCTTCAGGGCTGTGTCCCGGTGCTGGTCAGATCTACTACTGGTGAGGACTCCGTAGATCTGTAACTTGAGCAGGACCAGAATCGAAATTCTCCTCCCTCTCTCTTTCAGGATCGGCGCCCCTCTCTCTCTCTCCTTAGGGTTTCAACTGATTTGAATCTTATGAAAAGTGGCTAGAGTTTCAGAGAGTGAGAGGTCTATTTATAGACCTAGGGTTATAAAACCCTAGTGGGCTCCTGGGCTCAATTCAGCACACTTATTGGGCCAGACCTGGGACCTAATGCAAATAATAAAGTGGGCCTATAAATTAATTAATTCCCATGTCCACAACCCAGGACACAATTAATTAATTAATATTAATTCTTTTTCACCACAAAATTAATACTGACCTACCCCTTTATTACCACGTTTTGAGAACGGGTTGCATTAATTGAGAATCCCCATATTTAAGGTTACCAGACATCCATTAATTAATTGGAGCCTCTGACAAGCTCTAACTATAATTAATTAATATCTTATAATTCCTGAGTAGTACCACTCAAATCTTATCACTCGTGCCTGAACTTAATCAGCCTGCAGGACTTTGGCACGATGAATGTTATTGAGCTCCTCAGGGAATGTCCCCATCCTATTACTCGGATATGGTTACCTAAGTCCAGTCTCAGGCGGTACTACACGAACTGCTGTTACCCAAGATGCGGATATACGAGCACGTTACTTAGGCTCTTCACCATGGCAAGTCAAAGTAACAGTCAACCCGTGCAAACCCCTGAACCTTCGTTAGGGTTTGGACTCAATCAATATAACGAGATCTTTTATTCGCTGATGTCAGACAGACAAATATATCTCAATGCGGTCCATCAATACGCCACCTCTGCGTACCAGCATGTCAAGTAACCAAGACAGACTACTTATTCCGACAATGCCGCAGCCATCCGGACAGACGTATCCTCATACGTTGTCTCGGCTGTGATCAGGTTTATGTCTCACTAGGTCAAGTGATCATACTGTCTTCTACGATCTACAACACGCCGTATGATCGTCCCTATCGGTGAGACAAGAGGATACCATTGTTCATACATGTAAGATTGTTAACAGATAGGAGAAATAAACCGTGGTATACTCATAGTAATAAATGCTTTTAGTATACAAAACCCATCAATCTCCCACTTATACTCAAAGCATAACTAAGCTATTACAGAGTATACAGTCCGTCTATCTAGTCTGCTGTCACTTTAACCACTATCAGTGGTCGGCATCCACCTCAGACCCAGCTCACGAATATGTCTTTCGTAAACTTTCTGCGGCAAGCTCTTTGTAAACGGATCAACAAGATTGTCAGCAGTGTCAATCTTCTTAATCAGCACATCGCCCCGCGATATGATTTCTCGTATGATATGGTACTTTGTCTCTATGTGTTTGCTTGCCCTGTGAGACCGCGGTTCCTTTAAGTTTGCCACTACACCAGAGTTGTCACAATAAATTGTGATACTCCTCGGCAAACTCAGAATCACGCCCAACACTAAAAGGTAATTCCGGAGCCACACCCCCTCTTTCGAGGCGTCTGAGGTGGCGACATATTCCGCCTCCATGGTGGAGTCAGTAATGCATTTCTGCTTTGAGCTCCTCCAAGATACAACTCCACCTCCCAGGGTAAACACATATCCTGAGGTCAATTTCTTCTCATCCTGGTCCCCTTGGAAATTCGAGTTTGTATAACCCACAGGGCACAAATCCACACTTTGATAAACTAGGCAGAAATTCCTAGTTCTTTTCAAATACTTGAGCATGTGCATTACAGCAGTCCAGTGCGCCTGTCCAGAGTTAGACTGATGTCTTGCTTCCATGCCAACGACATAACAGATATCTGGCCTGGTACATAGCATCGCATACATGAGACTACCCACAGCCGAAGCATATGATACAAGACTCATCTCGTCTTTCTCCTGCTGTGTCTGAGGACACTGCCCACCAGAAAGACGAACGCCATGTCTGAAAGGTAGCAAGCCTTTCTTGGCGAGTTGCATGCTGAATTGGGCTATCACAGTATCCACATAGGATGCCTGGGATAAGCTCAACATTCTTCTCTTACGATCTCGTAAGACCTTAATCCCAAGAATGTAGCCAGCTTCTCCCAGATCCTTCATTTGGAACTGTTCGGATAACCAAACTTTGATTTCGGACATCACTCCCTCGTTGTTTCCAAATAGGAGTATGTCATCAACGTATAGTGCAAGGAAGACCACGCTCCCACTGACACAAAGTCGGTAAACACAACTTTTGTTTTCCAACTGTGCAAATCCATAGGATTTAATCACATCGTTGAAATGTAAGTTCCACGACCTTGAAGCTTGCTTAAGTCCATACAAGGACTTCCTAAGCTTCCAGACAAGATGTTCTTCGCCCTTGCTTATGTAACCATCGGGTTGCTGCATATAGATGTCTCTACCTTCTTCAAGGTAACCGTTTAGAAAAGCGGTTTTGACATTCATCTGCCAGATCTCGAGGTCCATATGCGCAGCTATGGCAAGAGTATCCGGATGGATTTGAGCATGGCTACGGGTGAAAAGGTTTCGTCATAGTCAATGCCCTCTTTCTGACTATAACCCTTTGCCACCAGCCTAGCTTTAAAAGCCGTGATCTTTCCATCCGCCCCTTTCTTTCTTTAGTATACCCATTTGCACCCTATGGCCCTAAAGCCATCCGGCAAATCAGTCTTCTAGTATACATCCATAGCAGTTATGTATTTAATTTTAGAATCCATGGTGACACGCCATTTGGCAACATCCTTGTCCTGCACTGCCTCTTCGTAAGTCAGTGGGTCAGAGTCCTCATGTCCGTCTTCCGGGCTCAAGTCCGAAGACTCACCCACGAACATGTACCTTTTCGGCTGGAAAATAACTCTCCCACTGCGACGAGGCATCGGTGCCATGTCAGTAGTAGGTGCAGCGACTTGTGGTCTTGCACCTTGCACTTAAGAACGTGCCTGTGGTGGTGTACCTTTCATAGGAGCACCCACATCTACACGTTCCCTTTCCCTTGGAATTGCATTCTCGTTCTCAATTTCTTGAAGAACGATATCACTCCTTGACTTGTGATTACTCACATACTCGTCCTTCAAGAATCTAGCATTGGTGCTAACAATGACTCTTTGACTCTCAGGACAGTAAAAGTAACCACCTTTCGTTTGCCTGGGATACCCTATGAACAACATTACTTTTGACCTGCTTTCTAACTTATCAGGTTCCTTCGACAGTACGTGTGCCGGACAGCCCCATACTCTAAACTTGCAAAAACTAGGTTTGCGACTAAGGAAGAGCTCAAAAGGAGGAACTGATTTAGAAGGCACCACATTAAGCACGTAAGCTGCTGTTTCCAATGCGTAGCCCCAAAACGAAATTGGTAAGTTTGCATAACTCATCATTGATCTTACCATCTCTAGAAGAGTCCTATTTCTTCTTTCAGCTACACCGTTTTGCTGGAAGTACCCGGTGCAGTCCACTGGGATGTAATCCCATTTTCTAACAAATATTGCAGGAACTCGTTACCGAGGTATTCGCCACCGCGGTCAGATCGCAGCGACTTGATAGTTTTCCCGACCTTCTTTTCTACCTCAGCCTTGAACTCTTTGAATTTCTCAAAGCATTCAGACTTGTAGCGAAGCAGGTAAATGTATCCGTACCTTGAGTAATCGTCAATAAAAGTGACGAAGTACTCGTACCCTCCACGAGCCTGCGTGGACATCGGACCACATAAGTCCGAATGGATCAATTCCAACACTTCCTCTGCTCGAGACTGACTAGCCTTGAAAGGCCTAGTTGACATCTTGCGCTCGATGCAGGATTCACAGACTTGATAAGGTACAGCCCAGACTAGGTCCAATGTACTGTCATCTGCAAGTCTCTGAATCCGCTTCAAGCTGATGTGACCCAGTCACAAGTGCCAGAGATATGTAAGATCCTCATCAGAAGAAGTAAGTTTTTCTTTCTAGGATTATCAATTACGGATGAATTACATGCAATACTTGCAGAAGACTTATGATTACAGTTAACAACATAGAGAGAATTATTCAGCATTCCACGACAGATAACACCGTTATTACGAATGATAGAAACACCACTATCAAAAATAACTGAATATCCATCAACATAAAGTTTGGAAACTGAAATAAGGTTTCGCCAAAAATTCGGCACGTACAAAACATCTCTCAATGTTAAAACAGAATCATCAAAGTACAAGGTGAAATCTCCAATGGCAGCTGCACTCACTTGTGCTGCGTTCCCCATCGAGATGGTAACCTTGTCATTCTTCAGCACCCTCCTCGGTGTGAATCCCTGCAAAATGTAACAAACATGATCAGTAGCTCCAGTATCCACTACCCACAAATGAGTAGAAACCGATGCTAAACATGTTTCCGTTACAAATGCAAATGACATACCTTGTCCCTTGCTTCCGCATGCCTTCTCACTTGAAGTGACACCAACCCTCTTCATTTCATTTGACCTCCTCTCACGTGATCTGCGATCAATCATGTTCTTTCACACAGTATGAACCACATCTTTCAATGTGCCCAAGCTGTGCTCAAGATCTGATAACTCAGACTCCCATGAAGGTACGAAGGACTGTCTACTATGAGATCAGTAAGCAACTCCTTGAAAGAGTACTCACTTCTCTTAGCTACATCCTTCTTAAAGTCATAGAATGAAATCGGTAAGGAGTTCAGGATTATTTCGATCTTAGCCCGATCACTGATACATCCACCTCCACGTATGAATCTTTTCATGGTGTTATCCATGATCATCACATGCAGTGTCATCGAACTGCCATCAACCATTCTCTTACAGACAAGGTCTCTAACGAGATCACAGTTGACAGTTCGTTCCACTTCACCATACGTAGCCACTAAGTCCATCCAGATAGTAACAGAGCTACAATAGACCATGTACTTGAGCTTAAGTCCTCTAGACAGGTTATCTGAGATTAACTTGTAAGTAAAATCCTTAGATGCCACCCAACTGTCATAGAACTCCTTCTCACGTCTAGACACTTTATGGTAACGTGGGGCAAGTGGCATCATAGTAAGAACAAACATGTGTTGCTTAGTCAGGAGAATATACTCATGCAATATCTCCACTCATGGAAGTTTGGACCAGTTAGAGGATTGAGAGCAAGTATATGATCGACAGTAGACATAGACATATCTGAAGCAATAAAGAATCTTAAATAAGAACATACATGTTGAACTTCAAAAACAAATGCATTGAAAACCTTTTAATAAATCAAATACAAATGTTTTCCACTAATTGCCCAAGAGTTCCCACCGCAAGCTACACTCGTAGACGTTTACGATGTCACCCTCAACCAGAACTGCGGGTTTTAAGCCCCAATCCATTTAATTTCACTATCATGTAAGGATGCTTTTGACACTAGAAATTAATAATTAGTGAAAACCTTTGACCAAGCCATCTCTCAAGAACAGGGATGCAATTCTTGCATTATATTCTAAGATGCTTCTAAGCAATTAACCACAAATTTAACTCCGGCCAAAAGAGACATTTAGCATGGCACGTAACCATACCGCACAACCCTTAAAGCTTTTGTTATCTATAATTTAAATCAATCCTAGAATACTTGTGAAAGAGATCTACGCAAGCTACACTCGTAGACGTTTACGCAAAGCCGTCCCACTATTCACATGATTTAAATTGTTTGTCTAGAAATCCCAACAACCGTACCCATGTACCTCTGGGAACTAGCAAGCTACACTCGTAGACGTTTACTAGAACGAGAGATACACTTACAGCTTAGGACCGCTTTGTGGAGGTCTATTGATTTTAATTAAAAAAAATCTGCTTAGTATTTTTCTTTTAAAAGGTTTCTTTATTCGCACACATAATTTCCTTGTTATTATATTTTCCAAATTTTTGCATGTATTTAAACAAGCCCAAAAATTCCCAAAATATAATCCAACAAAAGAAATTAATCACATAAGCATGCTTGGAAAGCTGTAAATAATAAAAGAGATAAACCATGCTTTTCCTATTATCTACACATGCTTAATTGCGCACATAAATAAATCACATATCATACGAGGATAATTAAGGCAAACAAAAATTCCTCGTGGCCCCATAAAATAGAAAATAATATCTATCTATTACAAATTTAAATTTTGAATTAATTTGGATAAATCCAAATCTTTTCAAATATTCCAAATCTTCAAGGGCCTTCAAATCTGGATACACCAAATCTTTTGGATTTTTAGGCCTTTGTGATATGATGTTTTGCCCTAACCCTAATGCAAACCCTAGGGTTTACACAGGATTGCACAAATCACCAAAAAACATGAGCCACCACGACGGGACAGCAGCAGCCGACGACAGCCGAAGCCGCCGCCGACCGCCGTGCCGCGCGCGCGCGCACGGCTCACCCGCGGCTCCATCCGCGCGCAGTGCCATCTCCAGCCCCGCCACCAGCCATCCGCGACGCACGCCCTCGCGTGTCGTCGCCTGCACCGCCATGGCTCGCTGCCGCCGCCGTCACCCGCAGCTGCACGCGCGCGGGGCCTCCTGCTGCCGCCGTGCACCGCCCTTCGTCGGCTCCGTCTTCGTTCTTCGTCCTCGACCCATCCAAATTAAATTTGAAAAATTACAAAAAAACTATTCTAATTACGAATTTTCAAATCTACTCTAATCACGGATTTTCTCGTGATTTTACAAAAACAATTCAGCCCTACACGGATAAACCATCGCCGGCTGAATCAACTGGTTGCCACGAGGAACAAAAACCAAACATCCACAAAACAATAAATTCATACATGCATATCGAATTTAATTATGAACAATAGAGCCATAAATCAGAAACCTGGCTCTGATACCAATTGTAGGGTTTTTTCGTGAACCGAATCACCAAAACCAAACTGAACCGGATCGATTTGTGGATATTGCACATAATCAAAATTCACAAAACCCTAGCATGCTCCTATGAATTTAATACGAAGAATTGTGGATTTAGGGTTTACCGTAAATCCGTCGAGTCTGATCTGATCTTTTGCGTTTGAATTCCAAATTCCAATTCAACCACGCAATTCGATTTTATCTGCGGAATCAGAAATTAGAACCCTAATTTCTTAAATAAAATCAAAAATAAAGAAAAGAAAGAAATAGAATTTCTGTTCTCCAGATTAGATCTTCAGGGTTGTGTCCCGGTGCTGGTCAGATCTACTACTGGTGAGGACTCCGTAGATTTGTGACTTGAGCAGGACCAGAATCGAAATTCTCCTCCCTCTCTCTTTCAGGATTGGCGCCCCTCTCTCTCTCTCCTTAGGGTTTCAACTGATTTGAATCTTATGAAAAGTGGCTAGGGTTTCAGAGAGTGAGAGGTCTATTTATAGACCTAGGGTTATAAAACCCTAGTGGGCTCCTGGGCTCAATTCAGCACACTTATTGGGCCAGACCTGGGACCTAATGCAAATAATAAAGTGGGTCTATGAATTAATTAATTCCCATGTCCACAACCCAGGACACAATTAATTAATTAATATTAATTCTTTTTCATTACAGAATTAATACTGACCTACCCCTTTATTACCACGTTATGAGAACGGGTAGCATTAATTGAGAATCCCCATATTTAAGGTTACCGGACATCCATTAATTAATCGGAGCCTCTGAGAAGCTCTAACTACAATTAATTAATATCTTATAATTCCTGAGTAGTACCACTCAAACCTTATCACTCGTGCCTGAACTTAATCAGCCTGCAGGACTTTGGCACGATGAATGTTATTGATCTCCTCAGGGAATGTCCCCATCCTATTACTCGGATATGGTTACCTAAGTCCAGTCTCAGGCGGTACTACACAAACTGCTGTTACCCAAGATGCGAATATACGAGCACATTACTTAGGCTCTCCACCATGGCAAGTCAAAGCAACTGTCAACCCGTGCAAACCCCTGAACCTTCATTAGGGTTTGGACTCAATCAATATAACGAGATTTTTTATTCGCTGATGTCAGACAGACGAATATATCTCACTGTGGTCCATCAATACGCGACCTCTGCGTACCAGCATGTCAAGTAACCAAGACAGACTACTTATTCCGACAATGCCGCAGCCATCTGGATAGACGTATCCTCATACGCTGTCTCGGCTGTGATCAAGTTTATGTCTCACGAGGTCAAGTGATCATACTGTCTTCTGCGATCTACAACATGCCATATGATCGTCCCTATCGGTGAGACAAGAGGATACCATTGTTCATACATGTAAGATTGTTAACAGATAGGAGAAATAAACCGTTGTATACTCATTGTAATAAATGCTTTTAGTATACAAAACCCATCACTAATAGTACATGGTTCTTGTCTTATAAATACCTCTCTATTGCTAGCATTCAACAGAGGACATATATAATAGCACAAAAACAAGCATAGCATCTCAATTCAAAACAGAACATTTAACGCATTGTGAAAGGATAACACACATTTTCTTTTATACTCAAATAGTTTCCCACATTGTGTTTGGATTTAAGTGTAGGTGTTCTTTCGCTAGTATGAGCTCAACCAATCCTTGCTTCAATCTCCTACAATTAATTAGGGATACTCAAGTTAGTACGAATGATCTAGGACAATAATATCTTAATCATATTAAATTGAATCTCGAAAGGAACTAAGATCGGAACAAGAGATGAAGTCTTCCCAAGTTCGAGCTCTGTGTCGACCGACAGGGTTCTGTGTCGGTCGACACAACCCTTGTCGACACAGCATTCCAGATCGACAGTCTTCCTATCGACATATCATATGTCGATCACTTCTATCGATTGACACATCCCTTGTCGATTGATAAGAGCGTGTCGACTCCTCCTCCGTCGAACTTCAAATCGATCGCTACACTTTCGGTTGACCGATAGGAGTGCTCGACAATCTTCCATTTGATAAAGCTTTTGTGTTGATCGAAACACTTCCTGTCGACCAACAGGAGTGCTTGATCGACCTATTTCGACAGGAGGCCTCCTTGTCGATCGACAGCATTCCTGTCGACCGACAGGAGTCATCTTCCTCACGGGTTTGCCGGAGAACAGGACTTGCAACTTCTGATTCTGGCCACTCCGGCCGTCCGATCACGCATGCAATTATACATACAAGTTCCCTAGACTCTGTAGAACACAATTCTAGCCTCAAAACTAGGATTTAAATGCATAAAACAAGAGGTTGAAGAGGCTCACCAGAAAACCTTTCCTCACGGCGGCGGTCGCGATTTCGGCGAGGAAACTCGTGTTTCAAAGTGTCCAAATACTCCCTACACGATGGGGAACACAACTAACTCATCAAATCACGGATTTATGGCCGGAAAATCAAGATTCAAGCATTAACATTCAAAATCGAAATATGATACCCACCTCTCCTTCTCTCTTCACTATCTCGGTCGTTTCTCCATTTCACGGCGCCCACTTGTGCTCGAATTGAAGCTTGAAGAGAGTTCTACACGGTGGTGGTAGCGGCTGGCTTGGTGGTGGTCAGAGGCAGCCGGAATATCACCGGGAAGGTGACTGACGAGTTTTGGGGTTGGGGTGGGTTTCTCTTGCTCTCTCACTCTTTCTCTCTCTAGTTCAACATATGGTAGGGTGCAAATGAAGTGCAAAATTCATATATATTTGTTGTAATAAGGTTCCCATCACAATATACATATAGATATGTATATATAATAATATCCCCTTCTTAATAATATATACCTCTATCCATATAATGAATTAAACTCCCATTTCAACACAATAATTCATTCCAATTAGTATATTCATCTCAAGAATTATTCCACCTTATTCCTTCAAAATCCATATAATTCATGATTACCCTTCTCAATTAATTCCACCCTACAAACCTTAATAATTCTTCCAATTTCATACATAATTCCAAGCTAATTAATTTTCCCAATCGAGGTTAAATAATATCAGCGCTCTCAAATTAATGAAATCTTCTTTATTGATTCCGAATAAATAATACAAAGTCAAAATTATACACGGGGTATTACATCTATACTGCAAATATGAACGGAAGGGTCCCTCCTTAAACAAATCATACGCGTCTGCCCCAAAATGCTGTAACCTCACTCGAATATCCTCGAGCACATCCCTATCGTACAAATTCATGGTAAGAGGTGGTTTTCCGTGCAATGCCTACCACCCGTATCTCCATATCTAGTAGCAACAATAATCATATAATCAACTCCCAATAATAAACCTAATAATCAAATTCAGAATCATAGATCAAAGTTCAGAAAAATAGAAAAAAAAATCTCGCGAGAATTAGGGATCTGCTGTACAGTCCAAAATTGCGTATCTTTGCCTAAAATACATCAAATTTCAGTCATATCTACATGAAATCGAAGTGATGAACACATATATTCAATCGAATGAAGAGTATTAACACATTATAATTTGATTCAACAATAAATACATTTGGAAAAAAATGAAAAATGCCTCGATGAACAAAATAAAAAATGGTTTTCAATTCTACGAAATTGAAGGTCCGAACGCACCTTTGATGTTCTGCAGCCGTTTCCGAGATCGTTGGTCACTTTTCCTTGCACGCTCGGCTGTAAATCAGGATTCCTAGATCTTGGTTGTTCGAAAATGGCGGAATAGAGAGTGTTGGGTATATCAAATCCAAATGTCCTACATTGGAGAAACAATGAAAGAATTCCTTGTATATAAGAGTCCACATAACTCCTATTATTATGAGGTCTTTTGGGGTGATGCCCAAAAATGAAACCGCGAGGGCTTGATCAACCCAAAGCGAACATTATCATACTAATGTCAAAGTTAACGATCCCAACAAGTGGTGCCGTCTGTGGGAATGAGGAACCCACAACCGCCCAAGTTCAGGCGGAGTTGGGGGACCGAAGTTGTGTTGGACTCTAGTGTGGTAAAACCGAGCTTGGAGGACTTGGGTGTGGTTGTGAGAAGCCCCTCTTTGTGAATACCGATACGAAAGAGTGTAGCACGAGTTGGGTATTGATGCGATGAGATTGCTCGAATATGGGAGGCCACGGGTATATGGTTCTTCGACGAGAAGCCACAAGTATGTGGTCCATTTGATTTGAGGGGAGGATTGTTGGGTATATTAAATTCAAATGTCCCACATTGGAGAAACAAAGAAAGAATTCCTTGTATATAGGAGTCCGCTAGCCCGTCAGAATCCTTTGTCCTTCGGTCCGCTAGCGCACTCGCCCAGAAACTCCTTGCGCCTACTTCATTTTTCAGCTTGAAGTGAGGACACACCTCGCAGCCTTCAATCTGGATGACGAATGTTTGCTATTTTTCACAGAACTTCACGGTTGTTGGCAATCACCCATGATAATCAGTATTCCAGAGTAGAATACTGACTGTTGTGTTTATTACTTGAAAAGTAATAATCACCAAATAAGGTAGCTTAAGCTTGAGAGCTTTAGCCTCGTGTACTTAGACAGATACACGGAAAGAGTGCTTTAAGTTGGAAGACTTAAGCTTCATGTTCAGATAACATGGAGTTCAGAGAGCTTTTAAGAGAGTTTAGGTTTTCAGTTCAACAAAGTTTCTGCTAATTTTTGCTTGAAAGTTCGTAACTTTTTCCTTTTGAAGTGTTGAGCTATTTATAGGCTGCTGGGATGACAATTAGAATTTATTCCCGTTAGACTCAACGATCCAACCATTAGAGACAAAGATTGTGTTGACCAATCATAGCCATTCTTCTGCTCTAAGATCTGCTTTTTTACTTTTGACAATGTACTTCTCACCTGCCCTTGTCAGACTCAGTTTCAGTCCGAGGAACTTAGATTTAAGTTTCCTCGTACTTATTGATAAAGCTGTAAAAATACAACAACAAATAAATTTATAATAACCCGAAGGCTAGTCGAACCCACAAGGATAGTTCAACGAAGTCATCTCATGTACTGGACACAGTTTATCAATTCGCTGTTTGAGTGAACCAATTTTTAGAAGAGTTTTTGTTTGTGAATTTAAAAATAACAATTGCAAGAAAGTAAAGAGTTTTGAAAACAATAAAGAAAAGCACAGATCCTAGGGCAAATATTCTAATCATCAACATGTAAATATCAATCAACTCAGCAATGAGGAAAACATATATTTTTGTGGATTAAATTCCTTGGTCAGACAATTAAATCCTAGATTATTAATTAGTGACTATCTCCTCTCGATCTCAAGAACACCAAATTAATCAATCTCATAATTATCTAATTATTCCTATGTAGGTTTCTTCCTTTTGAGACAGAAAACAAACATATTTAATTCTCTCTTCCTATTAACAATCTTCACCTCTCGGTCCTTCGATTAATTAACTTTAAACCTAAATCTCAATTCACCTCTCGGCCCTTTTTTTGATCTAGATTATAAAATTAAATCAGAGAATTAATCCATGCTTGAAGAGTTGATATCAATTAAACATGTATCAGAAAAGAAATCATAACCCTAGAACCTGTTTAGGGTTCCATCCGCAAATCATGACTAGAAAATAAATAAACATTTAATTAATGAACTTACAAATGAAGAGGAACCTTCAATGTCTTGAAAAACTCCAAAGCTCAATGTAAAATCCAAGGAAAAACTGTACATTTTTCGTGCCTAAGAGTTCATATTTATAGAGGGGGGAAAAGACCTAATTTGAGTATTGGATCAAAATAGCAAAAACTGCCAAAACAGACCAAGAACAACTTTTTCGGGCCTTCGTGTCGATCAACACAAATCCTGTCGGTCGACAGGAATGCAGATCACAAGTTTCCGGAGTTTTGACCTCTGTTTCGGTCGACACAAATCCTGTCTCTCGACACAAATCCTCTGTCTGCGCAGTCTCACGGTTTTGGCCATAACTTTTGCTCCCAAACTTCGATTGACCCTATTCTAGTTGCGTTGGAAAGCTAATTTGAAGATCTTTCTCTTTCCATGCTCCATTAGCTCGGATTCCATGTGTGGAAGAATTCGTGACTGTTCCTTTGAACATCATCTGCTTTCGGTACGGATTTCCAATGAATTTGGCCTAAAACCTGCAAAAATCATCCATCAAAGGCATAACACCCTCCAAAATAGACTCATGCACAATAATGAGTAAAAACATAATATAAAACACTTGAAACAATGGAGAAAAATATAGATAACTGAGTATAAATATGAGCTTATCAAACCCCCCAAACTTGAATATTAGATTGTCCTCAATCGAAGAAAAGAAGAAAGAAATCTCAAGCAGTTGAAAGTGCAATAAGATTCATCACAATCAAGGTTCATCAATCCACATCACACAAGCAATTTGAAAGAGATAAGATATTCATCAACTTTGGAAGACTCACGGGAAAGTGTATCGCTCATCACACAAGTGTGTGGGTTTCAAATGAAAGCACTCACAACATGTATGAAGAAATTTCTACCATAGGCTTGCAAAAGTTCTAAAATCTCCACTGCTTATTTGTGCACACAATTCAAGAATCAAAAAGGACTTTGAAAGGATTGTAATGAAGGCTTTTTGTGACAAGGTAGAGAAATATGGCCAAGTGACTAAAAAGAAAACATTGAGTTCGCGACTCTCAGCATATCAGAATCACCATCTATCAACATCTACCCCATCTCCTTAAATATTACAATTCAAACCATAAATAACTCTTTTTTTGTTTTCTAGCCCTTTTATGCTCTTACAATTTTGTTTAATCATTTGAGCTTATAAGGACAATATTCATCATTTTTTTTATAGAGCTCTCTTTCTTTGCACACCAATTATACAGGTTTCTCATCCACTTTCAAATAATCCACCCTTATTCTTCCCACAGTCTCATAGACAAGACAAAAACCTCCCTACTATCATAGAAATCTCATAGACAAGACAAAAAAAATGAAGTAAGGCTCAAAGGGGCTGACTAAGGATAAAATATTACAAGGGACGGTGTTTGGGATAAATTGGCTAACAAAGATGACCTAAGATCATTTTCTATCATTGTGCACACTATGCAGTCTCAAAACAGAACAAAAGCAAGTTCTAGAGAAACGAAAACATACATGCGAATCTCTCATGAACAAATAAAGGCTCAAATCTCACTTGGGTTCAAAATTTCTTCCTTAGTCAATTGCAATCCACTCAAACATCATGCAAGTGCAAGTTTCAATCAGACCCTATCATGCGATATTCTACATTCATAGGCAAATCAACCACAATCGAAATCATCTCAACTAATCAAAGATCGATTCCAAACATTGCATATAATGCTAGCGGGTTCAATTACTTAAAGATTTTCCTCATATACTATCTATATATTTTTTTTTATTGGCAAAAATTAAACACACCAAATCAAATAAAGCAAGTAAAAGTAAATAAAACAGGGAAGCGAATAAAGAAAAAGGATAAAAGTTCAACTTCTTGTCCACATCCCCCCAAACTTATTTCGAACTCATAGAGTAAGAAAAAATTTGAAAATCAGACAAGAAGAAGAACGGTACCTGACTGTCGATTTCAGACATCGACTTTTTATCCACTAGAGGTTGCAGAACGCGAAAGACAGAATTTGGTGGCTGCTGACCCAAGGACTGGCTCGAAGTGCTCTATCGATTCGCCTCTGTGTCGATCGACACCCTGTGTGTCGATCGAAACAGAGCTCCAATTTTTTTTTCAAAATAAAGAACACACGAAAATTAGAGAAACAACTGAAATAAAACAAGAAATCAATAGATTACCTCCCATGCAGTGCCTTAGTTATTGTCGTGTCTTGACGATAGGGATCCTTCACCAAGGAGGTCGGGTCCAGACTCGCCGCCCCCTTGCATCGATCATGTAGACCATCCGATGATGAATAACAGTGGTGAGCTCGGAAGAGGATGGTGTAATTGGCAATTTTGCCATCCCGTTTTTGCGCTCCTATTCGATCTCGGCGGCTTCTTCATCTTCCTCAGTCGTGGTGGAGATGTTATTGCAATCAGCTTCTTTTTGGCTTTGATCAATCACAAAGGTGATTGTCTCATCGTTTCCTCGAAGTGTAATCTCTCCACATCGGCAGTCTATCAGTGCCCCACTTGTCTTCAGAAACTCTCTTCCAAGGATCATCGGCATTCCATGCTGTTCCTTCATATCCAAAACAACAAAATCAGCAGAAAAATTAAATGCCCAACACGAATTAAAACATCTTCCACAACTCCCCTTGGTCGAGAAATTGAGCGATCAGCCATCTGAAGAGTGATTGAGGTTGGCCTCATCTCGCCTATCTGCAGCTTTTGGAAGACTGAATATGGCATCAAGTTGATACTTGCACCTGTGTCGCAAAGGACATCCCTAAACTCCTTCCCCCCAACCTCGATCGGAATAGAGAAGCATCCCGGATCAGACCTATTGGTTGGAACCTGTTTCTACAAAAGAAGATTTCATTGTTCATGAATTGAAATAGTTTGATCTTCGATTACCGAATTTTTCTCGCTCATCAACTTCCTCAAGAACTTCATGTAGCCGGGAATCTTGCGGAGAGCCTCGATCAAGGGAATGTTGATGCTGAACTTCTTGAGATTCTCCACGAATCGAGCAAACCTGGAGTCTTCCTTCTTCTTTGCAAATCTCTGGGGAAAGGGCATTGGAGGAGTTGGATCACCCTTCTTCTTTGAATTTTCAGCTCTATGTGGCACCTGTGTTGTCTGCCTGTCGACTGCCTCTTTCTGTCCTGCCTGTCGATCGACAGGTGATGACTCTCTTAAAGAGTTATTATTTTGTGTTGAACTTAGTTAATTACGTCTTAGAATAGTCTTGTTTTATAGGATAAATGGTATAATATAGGTTATTTGGTTAGTATATTAAGTTTAGGTATATTATGAAGTATTGTGTTAATTATGAGTTTTTGCGAAAAGAATTGTTTGAATAGTATTACAGGTCTCATTATGCTGGAGCATGACAAGAGCAAGAAGGATTGATATGATGTCGCAGCATGGCCAAAACTAGGGGTATGCAGAATCCAAACCGAAGAAAACCGACCGAACCGATCAAATTCGGTCGGTTCGGTTATCGGTCGGTCGGTTGGCGGTTTTGAATGGAGAAAACCGATAGCTTATCGGTCGGTTATCGATTGTTATAATTTTGCCCCGATAAACCGACCGACCGACTGATAAGTATTTAATTAATTATTTAATATATATATATATATAATATTTTAACATTTAAAAAATTCTAAAAACCTAATCCTAAATTCCTAATCTAATTTCTCATTCTCAATTCTCAAACCCGTCGAACCCTAGCCGCACCGCACCCGCACCACACCCCTCGCCATCTCCCATCTCGCGCTCGCCGTCACCGGTCACTGCACCGGTCCGGCGGTTGGTGCTCACTGCGCCGCTCCCCCTGCTCGACCCACCCCTCTCGCTCCATCGCTCGAGTCGAAGCAGCCCACTCTTGCTCTCGCTCCAATCTCCATCGCTCGGCTTCTCCTCTCGCTCGGCTCCCTGCTCTCTTCTCTTCCGGTCACCGGCTCACCGCACCTGCTCGGAGTCGGTGTCCCCCCTCTTGGTCCACCATCCACCCTGCTCGGCGCCCCTGCTCGCGTCCCCTCGGCGGCTCGGCCTCGGCTGCTCGCGTCCCCCTGCTCGGCAGACGGTAGTTGGCTCCCTTATCGGTTCGAACCAAACCGATAACCGAACCGATGATATTATCGATTCGGTTATCAGTTCAGTTCGAAAAGTCTATCGGTCGGTTTTCAGTCGGTTGGCCATATCGGTTCGGTTCTATCGATTTTCCTCTTATCGGTTGATTTTGAACCGAACCGACCGATTGCACACCCCTAGCCAAAACCCCAATGAGGAATATCCGGGACCACAGTAGACAGGATCTCAGCACTTTTCAGATCCTGTCCCAAAAGTAGGACACGTGTCACCCAGGAGAACAGTCAGAACTGGGAGGCAGATTGAGGAGCCACGTGTAAGGCTTGGATGAAGCTGAAAGGAGATATTTGAGAAAAGACAGAGAGGACAGGGATACAACAACATTGAGAGAATACGATTGGGAGTGAAGGAGATCAACATAAAAGTTTGAGCAGGGAGACGAGGAGTTCGTGAGAGCCAAAGTGGATGCAGCAACAAATCTGAATAGTTTATCTTTATTTTGCAAACTTATTTAATATTCCTACGTAGCTGATGATTAGAAAAATGAACTTGAATGTTATTTGCTCTTTATCCTTTGTAAGCATGAGCTAAACCTTTTAAGCTCGGGTTATTGACTGGTTTTCTAGAGATTTGTGATAACTTCAAGCTACAAGGAGTTACACCTGAGGCATTGAGAATGCGGCTATTCCCTTTTTCTCTAAGGGACAGTGCAAAAACCTGGCTCACTAATTTGCCACCAGGATCTGTAACTACTTGGAACAAGCTGACTGAAACCTTTCTGCTGAAATATTTCCCTCCAACAAGAAATACACGATGTAGGAATGCAATCATGGCATTGAAACAGGAGGATGAGTCTGTTAGTGAAGCATGGGAAAGATTCAAGGAACTGCTGAGGAGATGCCCAAACCGTAGAATACCTTACTGTATTCAGATGGAGATTTTCTACAATGGGCTGAACGGTAATTCAAGAATGATGATAGATGCTACATCTGGAGGAGCACTATTGGACAAAACGTACAATGAAGCTTGTGAAATTTTGGACAAAGTGGCTTCTAATAACTACTTCTGGGCAAATTCAAGAGCAGCAACTATCTCTACTCCTAAGGTAGCAGGTGTGTTGGAAGTTGATCCAATGAAAGCTTTGACTGAGCAAATGGAGGCTCTAGGAGTAACTATGAAGAGCATTGAGAAAAATACCAGTCCAAGTAAAACAACTCCAATGTGTGCAGAAACTTCAGGACCTTTGGATTGTATTTATTGTGGAGGAGCACACCAATTTGAGGAATGTCCATCAAATCCAGCGTCAACTTGTTATATGGGAAATAGAAATCATCATCACCAGACTAATAATCCATATTCAAACACTTACAATAGTGGATGGAGAAATCATCCAAACTTTTCTTGGTCTGGACAAGGAAATCAAAATGCTGCAGGAAGGGAGCAACATTATAACAAAGGAGGTTATAATCAACAGCAGAGTCTAGAAGCTCCATCTCCGAAACAAGAGAAAACCATGGAGGAAATGATGAAGGAATTCATGACTCAAAATGAAGTGTGGCTTAAAAATCAAGATGCTCTTATTCAGAGCCAAGCATCTTCTTTAAGGAGTCTGGAAGTGCAAATGGGGCAGTTAGCCAATGAATTAAGAAGCAGGCCACCAGGAGCATTACCAAGTAACACTGAGAATCCAATGAATGGAAAGGAGCAATGTAAAATTGTCACACTTCGAAGTGGGAAACAATTTGAAGAAAGAATGGCTGAGAATTTGGAAGCAGGAGACAGATCATCATCAGGAGCTGCAATACCCAAAGACAACTTGCAAAAAGATAAGTTGCTGGAGAAGAAGAATATACCTCCTGAGTTGAGTGTAGAGGAAGATCCTGTGGAGAAGCCTGCAGAGATGTCTGAAGGAAACATTTCTAAAACTAAGAGGAAATCTGGTTTGGAGGAATATGATTATGCACCACCACCACCATACCCAACCAGATTTAAGAAGCAAAAAGAGGAGGAACAGTTCAAGAAAATTTTGGAAATGCTGAAACAAATTCATATCAATGTACCATTGGTGGAAGCACTTGAGCAGATGCCAACTTATGTGAAGTTTTGAAGGACATTTTGTCAAAGAAAAAGAGGTTAAAGGAATTTGAAATAGTTTCATTGTTTGAGGAAGTAGGTGGACCCCTAAGGAGACAAATTCCAGCTAAGTTAAAGGACCCAGGGAGTTTCACTATCCCTTGTTCTATTGGAGGTCGAGATGTGGGTAGGGCTCTATGTGACCTAGGAGCAAGTGTAAATTTGATGCCATTATCAATTTTTCAGAAATTGGGCATTGGAGGAGCTAGACCTACCACCATTTCTCTTCAGTTAGCAGATAGATCTACTGTACATCCTGAAGGAAAAATTAAAGATGTGCTCGTGAGGGTAGATAATTTTATCTTTCCTGCAGATTTTATAATTCTGGATTATGAAGCAGACAAGGAGGTGCCAATTATCCTGGGAAGACCATTTCTTGCTACAGGAAGAACACTGATTGATGTAGAAAAAGGAGAGTTGATTATGAGAGTACAAGATGAACAAGCTACTTTTAACTTGTTTAATGCCATGAAGGTTCATGATGACCCTGAAGAATGTTTTTCTGTAGAGGTACTGGAGTCAGTAATAGAAGAATATTTTGAGAAAAATCATTCTGGGAAGGAAGATGATGCTGAGGAATTACCAAGTGAAGCTGCAGCATGGGTAGAGCAAGGGCAAAAGTTTGGTGGAGTTCGGCAACCATTTGAGCCATTGGATCTGTTATCTAGAGAAATAGAAGGGACCAAGTCGTCTATGGAGGAATCTCCAGAATTAACCCTAAAACCTTTACCTGCTCACCTGAAGTATGCTTACTTGGGAGAATCAGACACATTACCTGTGATCATAGCAGCGAATTTGAAGGAAGAAAATGAGCAAAGTCTGTTGGAACTGTTGAAAAGACATAAGCGAGCAATAGGATGGACTATTTCTGACATCATGGGGATAAGTCCTACAATCTGCATGCATAAAATTTTGATAGAGGATGGAAGTAAGAATTCTATTCAGCCACAGAGGAGATTAAATCCCAATATGAAAGAGGTGGTAAAGAAAGAGGTGATTAAATGGCTGGATGCAGGGATCATCTTTCCCATATCTGATAGTTCTTGGGTAAATCCTGTGCAATGTGTTCCCAAGAAGGGAGGAGTCACAGTTGTTCAAAATGAGAACAATGAGATGATCACTACAAGGACAGTAACTGGATGGAGAATTTGCATTGACTACAAGAAGTTGAATGATGCAACAAAGAAGGATCTCTTTCCTTTACCATTTGTAGATCAGATGCTAGATAAGCTAGTTGGACAGGAGTTTTACTGCTTTTTGGATGGATATTCAGGGTATCATCAGATAGAAATAGCTCCAGAACATCAAGGATTAACCACATTTACTTGTCCGTATGGAACATTTGCTTTTAGGAGGATGCCTTTCGGATTATGCAATGCTCCAGCAACATTTCAGCGTTGTATGATTGCAATTTTCTTTGAGATGATAGATAATGGATTGGAAATCTTTATGGATGACTTTTCAGTATTTGGGGAGAATTTCGAAGCATGTCTGGTGAATTTGGAAAAGGTTTTGAAACTATGTGAGAAATCACAGTTGGTGCTGAACTGGGAAAAGTGTTGTTTCATGGTACAACAAGGAGTGGTATTAGGACACAAGATATCAAAAGCTGGAATGGAAGTTGATCCAGCCAAAATTGAGGTGATAGAAAAGATGGCAGTACCAAGTTCAGTCAGGGCAGTTAGGAGTTTTTTGGGGCATCCAGGATTTTACCGAAGGTTTATAAGAGAGTTTTCAAAAATTGCAAAGCCCTTATCTGAGTTGCTTGAGAAAGATAGGAAGTTTGAGTTTTCTCCACAATGTACGGAAGCATTCTTGAAGTTGAAGTCTGCTCTGATTTCTGCACCAGTTATGCAACCACCAGATTGGAATTCCCCATTTGAACTTATGTGTGATGCTAGTAATTATGCTCTAGGAGTAGCATTGGGCAGAGAAAGGAGATGATATTCAGGGTGATCTACTATGCAAGTCGAACCCTTGATGGAGCTCAGAGAAATTATACAACCACAAAGAAAGAGTTGTTAGCTGTGGTGTTCGCATTCGATAAATTCAGATCATATCTGGTGGGATCCAAGGTGATCGTTTATACAGACCACTCGGCAATCAAGTATCTAATGGCCAAGAAGGATGCCAAACCAAGGTTAATCAGGTGGATATTGCTACTACAAGAATTTGATATGGAAATCAGAGACAAGAAGGGAACTGAAAATCAAGTAGCAGATCACCTTTCTAGATTGGAAAACCTCAATGAAGAAGAGGAGATTGAGCAAGTGAATGATAAATTTCCAGATGAACAGCTAATGAGATGTGAAGAGGAAGCCCCATGGTATGCCGACATGGCTAACTATTTTGCTACTGGGAGGAAACCCTATGGAATTAAGGGGCAGCAGTTGAAAAAGTTTCTTCATGACACGAGGTACTACTATTGGGATGATCCAATGCTGTACAGACAAGGATCCGATCAGATTTTTAGAAGGTGTGTACCAGAGAAGGATGTGCAGGCGATTCTGGCAGATTGCCATGCTGCAGCATACGGAGGACATCATGGTGGACAGAGAATAGCTGCAAAAGTCCTTCAGTCAGGTTTCTTCTGGCCTACTATTTTTAAAGATTCATTTTCATTTGTGAAGAATTGTGATAGATGTCAGAGGGTTGGAGATTTGCCTGCTAGAAATGCAATGCCATTGAACAACATAATCGAGGTGGAATTGTTTGATGTGTGGGGAATGGATTTTATGGGTCCATTTCCAATGTCTTTTGGGAATGAGTATATTTTACTGGCAGTTGATTATGTATCTAGGTGGGTTGAAGCATGTGCCCGTGCCCGCAATGATTCAGCTACAATAATGAAGTTCCTCCACAAAAATATTTTCACCAGTTTTGGCACACCAAGAGCTTTAATCAGTGATGAAGGCACTCACTTCATCAATAAAAGTTTGTCTGCAATATTGGCAAAGTATAATGTTACCCACAGAGTTTCCACAGCTTATCATCCGCAGACTAATGGGTTAGCAGAGCTGTTGGTCCCGGATTATCAGGGTGTAACTTAGCAGCGGAAAATGTGGATAATCGTTTTCTTGCACTTGCTGGATAACCAACTAACTGGGACCTTGTCAGTTGGTAAGTCAACTTGCACTCTGCGTACTCAGCTGACTGGCGACTGGCTCGTCAGCTGGTAGCTCAAGACTTAGAATATTTTTAGCCTTGTTTACACAGTTATATCAGTTTTCAGATATACACCAGCACTTGGGTGCTGGGTTTTAAATCAGTATGAAATGCAGAAAGCTGATAAAAGACAAAGGATTTATAGTGGTTCGATCAACTGATCTACGTCCACTCTCCAGTCGTAGCACTGGAAATTCACTATAGAGTAATCTGGTACAAGTTGCCTACGATCTATCTCTAGCTGGTGAATGCCTTGTCCACCACTTCGCTAGATCAACCGCTCCCGGTCTTGTTTCCTTCTTCAACTCTGATCAGCTGGTGGAGTGCGAGCACGTCACTTCAACCTCCACAGCTTCACTGGGTGTTTAGTTCTCCCAAGAACGTATCTTCTCAATACGGCAAAAGCCCGTAATAACTCAAGTGCTGGCTGGCACAAGAGCTGCTGTGAACTTCCTCGGAGGAGAAAGAACACCAAAGAGATCAGTAACTTACAAGCTGGAAGCTTGAAGTCTCGTGTTTGAATAAATCAACACACGGATAGCCTTTAGAAAGGCCTCGAAAGTGTTTTGCTTCTACTTGCTTGAGCGTAATAAATTTGCAGTCTTTCGGTAGGTGAAGAGTATTGAATGTTGATGGATCCCAGGTATTTATAGCCGAGGGATCCGATTCAAATCTTCTAGCCGTTTGGACACATCCGGAAAAGGTCTCTGTCCTCGCATGTCCTTCAGACGGCGGCAGGTAGGAATTTCCGGAAAGTGCCATGCTTTTGTCCACTTTATCTGACATTGATCTCTTTATGTCAGAACGGCACTATTCGTCAGTACGAGGAATCGGAACTGGTGTCTTGAACTGATAGACTTTAAGGTATCCTCCCTTAAAGTCATACTTTGTCAGTTTATTCCTCAGACGAATCATCTTTTTGTCTCTAAGACTCTGGGAGAGCGAATCTGGAATTCTGCTGGTAACATCCGACTGGTAGATCATTCTGGTGATCTTGTGCTGGCAGTCTCTGCTGGTGA
The DNA here is from genome assembly GCA_026898455.1 of Plectranthus barbatus. NCBI lineage: Eukaryota > Viridiplantae > Streptophyta > Magnoliopsida > Lamiales > Lamiaceae > Plectranthus > Plectranthus barbatus. The sequence continues at coordinate 28,321 of JAPKLW010004074.1, forward strand.
CTTGCGCTGGCACAATCTAAGTCTACCAATATGTCTGATGTTAACTCTTGGAATCTCCCATGACTGGTGACTTCACCGTTGGTGAACAGTGTCAGTGAGAACACCTATTCTGCTGGTAAGGTTTGTCAACCGCCTGCTGATGAAAACCTTCCCAACTGGTGAACAGTAGCCAGTCGTGAGCTCTTTCTCATGCTGATGAATAGTGTCAGCACGAGTCTTGTCAGCCGCCTTCGGATGAGACTTTTCCAACTGGTGAACAGTAACCAGTGGTAAGCACTTCTCATGCTGGTGAACAGTGCCAGCATGAGTCTTGATCAGCTGCGACTTACAACTCAAAAGACCTAAACAGGACTTTACATTTGAGACTAGAGCTATTCTAGAGACAAACTGACGCTGGTAGGACTTGGGATTTGATCCACCAAAACACCAAAACTAGAATCTAAACAAGTAGCTACTGGGGAAAGGAAACTTAGCCAAATTTCCCAACAATTTCCCCCTTTTTGGTGCGATCAAAGCCTAACCAGCGAGCACTCAGCTGATGAGGAAAGTTACAAAGTATTTCAGGGTTTTACAAAATAAACCTATCAGATCTAAACCCATGAAAATACTTCCTCACATCAGCTTTCACTAAAAATCTTCCCCCTCAAACCAGGAGAGATATTGCTCGTTTAAAATATGAAAATTGAGATCAGAGCAAAAAGATTTAAAGTGTGATACGAGTGCTGGTGCTGATTACACTGGAAGTGTAAGTTCAGCTGGTAAGTAAATACTTAGACAATTTGTTGGACAATGAGGAATTGTCATCAACTTGTCAGTAATCAATCCATTTAATATGTTGCAGTTACAAGTACAGGATAGAAAACTGACTAGTCTAGAGATACAAATACTTACAACAAAATGAAGGAACAAGATTATGGCTGAGAAGATGATCCTGGTGATTGAGTTCTGCTTGTGAGCGACCTCAGGATCTCAGTGAGCGCTGCCATATCTTGTCTGCTCTTCTCCCTTTCCTCAGCAGCAATTCTCCTCTCCTCTTCAGTAAGACGAGCTCTCTCTGCCTCAGCACGTGCTCGCGTACTTTCCCCCTCTTGGATCCGCGCCAAAAAGGAGGACACTCCAGCGGTTACAGACTCCATCTGCTGAGCAATTTCAGTTCGGAAGCTGGCGAAGCGCTGATCCATCCTGGCATCAATGAGTGCAAGAAGCTGTGCAGGAGGATGGATCTCCGAGATTGGCTGCGCTGATACTTCTAAGGAAGAGGAAGGTACATCAGTTGCGGAAGGAGCCATTGCTGGTTCGGATTCAGCTGATTCGTCCATTGGGGCTGGCTCCTCCGCTGGTACTGCTGCTGCGGCTGGTTCCTCCGCTGGTACCTCGACTGCTGGTACCTCAGCTGATTCCACCACTGGCACCTCTGCTGGAGCTGGCTGGACTTGTTCAGAAACAACTGTTGGGGCTGTGAATGCCACCACTTGCCAGTCCATGGAATCAGGGACGAGATCGCCCGAGATAATAGGAACAGGAGGGACGGCAAGGGTCAGCCACCAACCACGAGAGGGATCCTCCTCTACTAAGTGGTCTACCAGCAGAGCGCAGGCAGCCATGTCGAACAATATAGCATGGTAGGGAGGGATCCTCGGGAGGGTAACCAGCACTTTGAGGCGACGGAGCGCGTACGTCAGCTGGTACCCCCGACTGGTGACTCGAAACTGGAGAAAAGGTAACTTGATCCTTTTCAGTGGCGGGAGGCCGGAGCTTCCAGTCAGCTGCCTATACTCAGCTATTTGCAGCAAGCGGCGCTTGATCCTCCTTGTAGACAACTGCTGGGGGCAATCAGGATCAGTGCCCATGAAGGCATGAGCCCACTCCTCCTCCGCTCTCCAGTAGCCAAGACCCAGCCTGGCATAGAGGACCGCCCGCTTCTCCACTGTCAGCAGGTGCTCGCATCGATCGAAAATCCTCCACCTCCGGAACTCCAGACATAGTTCCAGATCCACCCTCCAGAGTCTTTGGTAGCTGGATATCATTTCGTCATTGACGGCATTTTCCACCTCCGTCGTGATGTTTTCAGCATACTCATAGAGAGTGGAATTGTAGTATTCCACTGGCTGCAGGGGCAGGCACCAGTCAAAGATTCTTGAGGCATATACCGACTGGTGGGGGAGTCCGCTGAAGGGGATGATGTTGAATGCTGAAGGCTCAGGCACTCGTGAATTTAGAAACGCCATTGCCCCGCGGTGCTCCCACCGATGTACCCCTGTCACTCGCGACTGGAATGCATCCTCATCAATCAGTTGATGCTCTTGGATGCAGAGCATGTATGGTCGCCTTTCAGTACGTGCACGCCTAGCTAGTGATGTAGAGGATGCTGCTGGTCGCCCGGAAGTTGATGTCGAGGCATCTGTAGATCGGGGGCGACTGGCAGGACGACGAGCCTTATCATCAATGTCTGGGAACAGATCCCTTGGCTCCATCCTCTGCACCATGGAGTAATGTATCACCTCCTCAGCTGCCGCCTGCTCTGGCTCCTCAGCCCTTGGTTCCTCTGCATCCTCGGATTCAGAACTGACATCCGAGAAGCTCGCCAGTTTTACCGGGGTGGTCGCCCGCACTTCTTCTCCTCCACTGGCACCCCCGTGCGCGGCCAGTGGGTCTTCTTCACCTCCACCACCCCCTTGCGCGGGTGGAGGGACTTCAGCGACCTCCTCCTCCTCCTGGTACTTATCCACAAGGGATAGTACATCTTCATCAGCACCCATGACCATCAGGCGCGTGAATGATTCGTCTGATAAGATCTGGCC
>JAPKLW010004075.1:0-31073 GCA_026898455.1 Plectranthus barbatus
GCTCACCATTAGGAACATCAATTAGTGCTCCCCCCGTGGCAAGAAATGGTTGCCCCAATATGATTGGAACTTCCTCATCGGCTTCATAGTCTTTTGGATGCTCGGTGGACCGATCAGCAAGCTGCAGCAACTCGAATGCATTTTTGTTACAAGTTTCATGTTGCGCCAGAGCTGATGCTTCAGCATAGTCCTCAACTTGCTCACATCCTTCCATTTTTGCTTCTTCCACCACTGAATCAATAACATCAATCATCGAAAACCCTTCTTCACCATCAGGTAACTTCTTGTATTGATCCTCTTCTTTATGCTTTTTCAACCTTTGAGGGAAAGGTGGTTGAGGTATGTATTTTTGAGCAGCAGTCTGCTGCTTCGGCACTGCAGCATCAGCAACAACTTCCTTCTTTTCTGTCTCTTTCTCAACTTCACATTCAACATGTTTATCCTCCATTTGCATCGAAGATGGTTCAGCTTCATCCATTTTTGCAGGTGCTACCTCTTCAAGCACCTTTCCACTCTTAGATGTTATGGTCGTGCCCTGTTCTTCATCTTCTCTTGGGTTCACCGTGTCACTAGGTAGATCCTCATGTGGCCAATTTCTCAACTCGATGGCCAGCTGTCCCATCTGAACTTCCAAATTTCGTAAGGTTGCAGTATGACTCTGAAGGAGAGCATCTCGATTTTGAAGAAGAGCATCTCGGTTTTGAAGGAGAGAATCTTGATTTTGCACCTTCCCATCTGTGTGCGCCATAAAATCCCTTAGCAAAGTTTCAAGTGAATCACTTTGTTGCTGCTGCTGATTTTGCTTATGCTGCGGTACTTGTTGAAACTGCTGCTGCTGGAATGGTTTCTGCTCCAGCTGGATCCTCGGGTATTCGGGTGGGGCCATTTGGTTGTGTAGTTGCTGACTGTACCCTGTTGTAGCATGTGGTGCAGCCCAAGAGTAATTCGGGTGTTGTTGCCATCCAGGGTTGTACGTGGTTGAATATGGGTTATGTATGCTGCCCCATTGGTGTCCCGCATTGTTCATCGAGTCAGGATTGAATTGGCAATCAGAGAATAGATGTTCTCCATCGCAATAAACACAGGACACAACCTGAGGTAATTGCAGCACAGCACCAGCATACATACTTTCCTTCTTCGTGCTCTTTGCCTTCTACGGTTCCTTCGAAAGGTTCTTTCGATCTCTGAATCAAATGGATATATTTTTGGAGCAGATTCGTGACTCATAAACCAGAAACACCTGCACAAAAAAGCAATACGAAATTACTCCTTCTCTTTTTTTTATATAAAATGCAATGAAAAAAAATCAATAAACCAAGCGAATTGAATAGCAACAACTTAATTGCCTTCCCCGGCAACGGCGCCAAAAACTTGTTCGCGTGTGTGAACACACTAGTGCAAGTGCACACTATCACAAGTAATATAAAATGGAGTATTCTCCGAGTATCGATCCACAGGAATGGGGTAAAGGTGCACAAACACTCAACTCGGTTTAATTGATGGGGAAAAATGATTGGGTTTGTTTAATTAATCTAGGCATGAATTAAATGGGAAATAAACAATAAACATAAAGCAGGGGATGACTAAAAACAAGGGAAAAATGGGCAAAACGGATCAGAAAAATTCCTTTTCAATCAAATGAGAAAACGACCTAGGCTATGAAATCACTTGGTGCAGATAATATGCTACAGCATCGCGAACAACACAGAGTAAAGTTGCTGCCAACTATGGTTCTCAACTAGATTTTCCAAAATAGGTGAGATAGCCTTTTCTAAATTAATTAACATATTCCTATGCCCAATTCAATTTAGACTCAGCACCAATTTTCACTCTCCTAGGCATTTTCACAAACACAAAACCACATATTCCTATGCATGAAGTGTGCAATATTTGGGGCTTCTACTCTTAGCCTCAATTTTTCCAAATCTAAGCTAAGCATGAATCACAAACATTCAAGTTCCCACAAGAGCTGTGATTTTAAGAATTAAACCACCAAAATGGGTGAAAATCTGCTTTTTTCGCAAGTCCAGATCAACAGAAATAGATTTTTCCACGTCATCCCGCAGCTTTGACTAAAGTTGACTGGGAGCTAACCCAGCTCGGCATGCTACAGCATCTGTTTCCTTTGCTCCAGCACAGGCTTCAAAACATGGTAATTTCCTGCACGACAATTTCACTCCAAATCCTCCAAAAATATCGTTATTTGCTCTAAAACACGAGATAAACATAAAAAGACTCGAACAACTTAATACAAGACTAAAACAACATTTATTAGATTAAACATAGACGAAAGACTCTCCAAAATGAACTAAAATCAAGAGAATATAACTCTTTTTCAAGAGTTATCAAGAGGTCGCGGGCGTGGGAGAGCTATCCCACAACCGAATTATGAGGAACCACATTGGGAGGAAGTTCCTGCAAACCAGGAGTATGAAGAACTAGAAATATTATTTGATGATGAGGATGCTGCAGGACAGCACGGACCAGTTCCACCACCTCAAGGGAACATACCAGAAACTCCATCCGTGATGTGGGTGGAAACATTCAGAAAGCAGCACCCACCAACCTTCGATGGGACTGGAGGACCTTCAGCAGCGGAGGATTGGATTTGTGAGCTTGAAAAGATATTCAAGCACATGAGATGCTCAGAGGATGAGAAGATTAACTGTATGTCCTACCAACTCAAGGGAAAGGCAGATAGATGGTGGGAGACTTATGTCAAGTCGGTTGCACCAGAGGAAAGGGACAATATCAGCTGGGAAAGATTTAAGGAAGCGTTCTTTGAGAAGTACGTTCCGAGGCAGTACAGAAAGGAGAGGGCGGTAAAATTTTCCTTTTCGAGCAAGGGAAATTAACTGTGGAGGAGTACGACACTAAGTTTGGTGAGCTACTCCAAATGGCACCACACTTGGCAGACAAACCGCATAAAATGGCTGATAAATTTAGAGATGGTCTGTGTGAGGCGATTCGCACCCAACTAGCGACCATGAAAGAGTTGAGCTACCAAGAGCTGTTGAGCCACGCCTTGGATATTGAAGCGTCCAAAACTATGAAAAAGATGCCAGAGTGGGGAGCACAGGAGGCGCAGGCTTCAGGTTCGAATCAGAAGAGGAAGTTTGAGGAGCCGCCAAGGCAGTTTGTGCAAGGTCAGGGAAATCAGAAACGCCACGACCAAGGCAGGCCGCAGAATTTCCAAGGGAGGCCAAATCATCAGAACTTTTAGAGATTTAACCCTCATCAGGCACAGAGGCGGGATCAAGCAGGACCGCAGAACTGCCAAAGATGTGGCAGAAGGCATGCTGGATTTTGTCAAGGAAATGCAGGCAGATGCTTCAACTGTGGAGGGCAAGGTCATTTTGCAAACAGCTGCCCTACACCGCCAGCTCAGGGAGGCAATCGCCAGAACTTACAGAGACCTGCCAACCAACACCTGAGGGCTATTCGGGGACATCGTCAGCCGTGGAGAGGCAATGCTGGAAACAGAGGAGGTGGTAGGCAAGGTAATCAGGCTCCACCTAGGAATCAAGAAGGAAACCAGCAAGGCGGCGATGGTCAACCGAGGAGAGCGAGAGCCTATGCCTTGGATGGGAATCAGGACGATGGCAATCTGGTAGGTATGGGATGCATTAATGACAAGCCTGTTATGATACTATTTGATACTGGAGCATCGCATACATTCATTTCATCTGCATGTGTTGAGGCATTAGAACTTGAAGTAGAAAAGAATAGTCATGACTTGAACGTAGCAATACCTTCAGGAGAAACAACTACTTCTACTTTAGTGTGCTGAGACTTGAGAATCAAGATGAACGAGAATGAAATTCAAGTAGCTGAGCTGAATGTTTTAGATATTCATGACGTAGATGTAATCCTAGGAATGGATTGCCTGTCAGAGAACAAGGCGACGATCTTGTGTCGTGAGAGAAGAGTGATCATTCCACAGTTAGGAAATGAGGAAGCCTCTGTGCATGGTTTCAAGAAGAAGCAGAGAGTACCTGTGATCTCTGCAATTCAGGCAACAAAGTTGTTGCGAAAGACAGAAAATCAAGCTTATTTAGTATATTTGGAGGGAGAAGAGAAACCCGAGCTAACAGTACATGATGTTCCGATAGTGAGGGAATTCGAGGATGTGTTTCTAAAGGAACTATCAGGATTGCCGTCGAATAGGCAAGTGGAATTCACCATTGATCTGGAACCGGGTGCGGCACCGATTTCTAAAGCGCCGTACTGCATGGCCCCAAAAGAGTTACAAGAGTTAAAGGTTCAACTACAAGAATTGTTGGACATGGGATACATCAGACCAAGCATGTCACCATGGGGTGCACCGGTTCTATTTGTTAAGAAGAAGGATGGATCGATGCGAATGTGCATTGACTACAGGGAGCTAAACAAGCTGACGCTGAAGAACAGATACCCGCTACCGAGGATCGATGATCTATTCGATCAACTCATGGGAAAGAAAGTATTTTCTAAGATTGATCTGCGATTAGGGTACCATCAGTTAAAGATTCGGAAGGAGGACATTCTGAAGATAACGTTCAGAACCAGATACGGTCACTATGAGTTTGTAGTAATGTCGTTTGGACTTACGAATGCTCCTGCAGTATTTATGGATTTGATGAACCGAGTATTCCATCCTTACCTTGACAACTTTGTACTTGTGTTCATAGATGATATCCTAATATACTCGAAGAGCAAAGCAGAGCATGAACAACATCTGAGAACAGTATTGCAAACTCTGAGAAATGAGAAGTTGTACGCCAAATTCAGTAAGTGTGAATTCTGGTTAAGAGAAGTGACATTCTTGGGTCACATTGTTTCGGCTGACGGAATCAAGGTAAATCCAGCCAAGATTCAAACAGTGATGGACTGGAAATCACCAACTACACCGAACGAGATTCGTAGTTTTCTGGGTTTAGCAGGTTATTACAGGAGATTCATTGAGGGTTTCTCGAAGATTGCAAAGCCAATGACCCAGTTGTTACAGAAGAGTGCGAAGTTTGAGTGGACGGAAGAATGTGAAGAGAGTTTCCAGAAGTTGAAGCAGTTATTGACAACCGCGCCAGATCTAGCAGTGCCAGAACCAGATAAGAACTTCGAAGTTTACACTGATGCTTCGAAGAACGGGCTAGGTTGTGTACTGATGCAAGACGGAAAGGTGATAGCATATACATCGAGACAGTTAAGACCGCATGAAGTAAACTATCCAACTCATGACTTGGAGTTAGCGGCCGTAATTACCGCATTAAAGATCTGGAGACACTATCTCTATGGAGTGAAATGTGCCATATTCACGGATCACAAGAGTTTGAAGTACTTTTTCGAACAAAAAAATTTGAATATGAGGCAAAGGAGATGGTTAGAACTCGTTAATGATTACGATCTGACGATCAATTATCACCCGGGAAAGGCGAATTCAGTAGCAGATGCCTTGAGCAGGAAAGGAGAAACTCAGTTAGGTTATATGCTTACAAGAGAGAGTAGTATGATCAGAGAGTTTGAAAAGCTCAGTCTAGAAGTAATATCACCCTCAGAGAGGAAGAGGTGTGATTTATCTGCGCTAATAGTAATGCCAGATTTGAGAGAGAGAATCGTGGAGGCACAGAAAGGAGACGCAGAGATTGAGAAACTGCATCAGAAACTGAAAGTTAAACCAGTGGAAGAGTATCGGGAAGCAGAGGACAGTGCACTGTTATTCAGAGACCGAATCTTAGTGCCGAACAGTGAGGAGTTGAAGAATGAAATTTTGACTGAGGCACATGATACGCCGTATACTGCTCACCCAGGAAGTACTAAAATGTATCAAGATCTGAAAACCAAGTACTGGTGGGACGGTATGAAGAAAGATGTAGCCTTATATATGGAAAGATGTTTGATATGCGAGCAAGTCAAGGCATTACATCAACGACCGTATGGGAAATTGCAGCCGTTAGAGATTCCTGAATGGAAGTGGGAACATATCACCATGGATTTTGTGACGGGTTTACCAAGGTCACAGAAAGGAAATACGGTGATGTGGGTCGTAGTGGATCGTCTGACGAAGAGTGCACATTTTCTACCAATTACGGTGAACTATGGGTCAACAAGCTAGCTCAGATTTATGTCCGCGAGATAGTCAGACTGCACGGAGTGCCAAAATCTATTACATCTGACAGAGATGCAAAGTTTACATCTCGTTTTTGGATGAGTTTGCAGCAAGAGTTGGGGACTCGCCTGAGTTTTAGCACGACGTTTCACCCCCAATCGGATGGTCAGTCTGAGAGGACCATTCAAACACTCGAGGATATGCTGAGAACAATGGTATTAGATCGAGGGAGAAATTGAGAACCGATTTTACCTCTGATCGAATTTGCTTATAACAATAGTTATCACACAACAATCGGAATGGCTCCTTATGAGGCATTGTATGGAAAGAAGTGTCGTTCACCTCTGTATTGGGATGAGGTAGGAGAACGAAAGATTGTAGGACCGGACGCAATAAGTGAGATGATTTAAATAGTCCGGCAAATCAGAGAAGCGCAGAGTAGGCAGAAGTCTTATGCCGACTCCAGAAGGGCAGAGTTATGTTTTGAAGTTGGGGATAAGGTTTTCCTTAAGATTTCACCCTCCAAAGGAATAGTGCGCTTCGAGGTAAAGGGCAAGCTGAGACTGCGTTATGTTGGACCTTACGAGATATTGGAGCGCATTGGTCCAGTGGCGTATAGGTTGGCATTACCCCCGAGTATGGGTAATATTCACAACGTGTTTCACGTGTCTCAATTGAGAAAGTATTTTTATGATCTGAGACATGTGATTCGCCAGGACGAAGTAATTTTGAGCCCAGATCTACGGTATGAGGAGCAACCTGAAGCCATACTAGATCAAAAGATGCAAGAGCTCCGGAATAAGTCTATTTCTCTTGTTAAAGTGCTTTGGAACCAACATGGGCATGAAGAAGCAACATGGGAGCTAGAGGACAAGATGAAGGAGAAATATCCCGAACTTTTTGAGACTATGTAATTTCGGGACGAAATTTTTATAAGGGTGAGGGGATGTAACACCCCGTGTTACTTTCAACCTTGTAATAGTAGTTCGGATTTAATGAAAGGAAATTTCTTTTGACAAGAAGCATTTGAGTTAATTTAATTGAGGTTGGAGAAGTTAATTATGTTATTGAAATTAGTTATCTTATATCTTGATGAAATTATCAAGCTTAATTGAGAATATTCATGGTGGAAGGATAAGATATAGTATTTCATGAAGGAATTATTATTTCATAAGGTAAATTATGGTGAATTATGAATGTTCTATGTTATCATATTAATAATATGTTATGTTATGTATAAGATGTGGAAGAGAGTATAAATAGGAGAAACTATATCTTATAATATTTTTCCTACCGGCAACCGACCGGCAAACCACCACCACCATTTGATAGCTCTTGCTCCGAGCTTCGATTTGAGTACTCGTGGGCTCCAAGAGGATGAGTAACGGCCGAGATATTGAAGAGAGAAGTTGAGGTGGGTTTTAAGTGCAATTTTGAGTTTTAATTCATAAATCTCATTAATCCGACCGAATTCCGGTGTTTAAATCTGATATTCGTGTTCTCCATCGTGTAGGAAGTGTTCGCACGTCAAGAAACATCAATTTGGATAGCGGAAATCGCCACCGCCGCCGTGAACGGAGGAGCTCCGGCGAGGTATAAGTGTGTCCTCACTTTTCGATGTATTTTCGTATTTTGTGGCCATAGTTGTGTTCCATACAGTTTAGGGAATCCGAATATGTATTTGCATGTGTCATCGGCCGGCGAAATCGCGAGATATGGCAATTTACAGGTGCAGCTCCGGCGAAGCCCGCGAGGAAGACGACTCCTGTTGATCGACAGGAGTGCTGTCGATCGACAGGGAGGTTGAGGCCAAAGGGTTGTCGATCGGACATCCTGTTGATCGACAGGATGTATTTTGATCGACACAGCGGATGTCGACAGGAGGCATATCGAGCCACTTCTGTCGATCGACAGAAAGCATGTCGATCGACAGGGATGCCAACCTGAAGAGAAATATCGACACACCTCTGTCGGTCGATAGAGAACATTTCGATCGACAGAGATGGGTCGACGGAGGATGTCGACCAAGGTGTGTCAACCGAATGGAGCCTGTGTCGACCAGGGCTATGTCGATCGACACAGATCCCTGTCGGTCGACATAGAGGCTTGAAGTGTTACGCTTTGTTGTTCAATCCTAGTCTTTCGAGTCTTGTTTATTTACGATTAAGATATATTGTCCTAGATATATCGTACTGACTTGAGAACCCTATTTGATTGTAGGAATTTGAAAGCAAGGTTCGATCGAGCTCATTCTAGCAGAAAGCATCTAAACTAAAAGCTGATAACGAGGTGGGAAACTATTTCAGTAAAAACTCAAAATGCGTGTTTTATTTTCAAAATGTGTTAAAATGCTTTGATTTGAAACGAAACTGCTATACTTGTTTGTGCTATTATATCTGTCCTCTGTCGTTTCCCAATGACAAGAGAGAATAACTAATGAGTTTAGAACCAGGTTCTCATAACTGCGCTAGAACTCAATTAGTACATATGGAGTAGCGACTCCATATGTTGGGAATTGGAAGACATAAGGGGAAATTTGACGTGTTTGGTTAAGGTGATTGTGAATGATGAAAGTAAACAATCGGGTCTCAAAAGGATTGCTTAGACTAGTGCACTTAGATGATAGTAGGTTGAGTGTGTTTACATTCCTGACTGATCATCGTAACTTGGAAGTCGGCCAACTTCCAGTTATAACACTGAAACAGATATAATAACATGTAAATAGCATGCGTGTGAAAATAAAATGTTTTGGATAGCGTGGTTCTTTTCAACAAAACCCCACGTCTATCTGTGTGAGTTGCATAGCAATGTTTCATATATAATTGTATGTTTACGGGCATGTTTCTCATTGGGTACGAAAGTACTCAGCCCCTCGCGTTATTTCTAAAACGTGCAGGTTAAGCGACATGGATGGGAGTAGCGGGGTGTAAGCTGGTGAAGAGAGGAAGCTTTTGAAAGAAGAAATAGATCCTGTGACATGTATCTTCATATACATCACGCTACACACACAGCTGCACCACTCTCTGATAACTTCCTTCTCTTTTTAAAGTGTTAAACATTTAGATTTTGTTAAACTGACTCGAAGTACAAATTTCTTTTGTTTTATTAATCTTTTATATAATTTAAGTCTTCCGCTTTTTTATTCTTGAAATGTGGTTGATAAAACCTGAAACATCAATGTAACGTGGCCCCAAATTGGGAAGGTCAGTTGGGGCGTTACAGAGGTGGTATTAGAGCGTGAGTTTTCAAGTATTAAAATGATTTTCAAAATATTTTGAAAACTTCGGGTCTTAGAATGTTTTTAAAATCTGTGTGAAGTGATCGCTCATGCTTACACCCTACTCCATCATGCGCTACCTGAGGTATGTTTTGAAGTTTAAAAGTTTCCCTGCTTGCAATTTCAATAAGATTTGAATATTTTGAAAACATTACAAATGTTTTGAAAGTTATTTGAAATTGGAAAGAAAGCAAGTTTAGGAGGAATAAGGAGTTGAAATGTTTTGATTTGAATTTGATTGATTTTGTGTTGAGCAAGAGTGCTAACACTAGTGATTTGAAAGTGAAGTGGAAGTGTGGGGTTTGAGAAGTTTGTGTTTATGGAAGTTGAGAAATTGATGAATGGAAAGCTCGGCGTTTTACAATGTAAAAATTTATGTGTTTATTTGGCACCGGTAAGGTGACCTCTTTTGAAATTGTGGGTAATTTGAATAATATATGGATGTTGAATAATTTGCAAGCATTTAAAACCTTGATGTTATGGCTATAGATGTGCTAGATGAATAATGAGCTCTAGTATGGCATGATCTGATGTAGGATTTTGGGGATAACAAGTATGGATCAACACTGATGAAATAACTGTGGGCCTTGAAAAGGCAATGACTTGGTTGGGTTGGTTATAGTAAGATGGTGTTGTAAGAGTAATGGGTGAAATTGTAATTACTGAACCTAGAACGTGAATTGGATGTGGAAATTGAAAATTTCCTTATTGTTGTTTTGACTGAGTGTAGGAATGAGTCTGACTTGTAGAAACTACAAGCTAATAAGTGATCGTACAAAATGTACATGATGAACCTAATGGATGTATTAGACTCGAAGTGAGTCAGTATGTTGTGTGAGGATCCGAGGGAACCTCGGATGGGTGTGTAGCGTATTTATTATATATGACCTCGTACTGACTGTTTATTATATGTTTTGGTGACAGATGGCATCACAGGATCGGTTAGTGAGACGTTTCAGGGAGCGACTTCCTTTCACTGAGGATAACCTCGCGGCAGCTTTAGTGGATTACCTGGAGTTGTGGAAGAGAATACACCACTTAGGAGTGACAGATAGAGAGGCGATGGAGCTAACAATGAATCTTATGCCGGAGAGATGGACTAACTGGGTATTAGCATTAACTAGATGGCATTGTAACAGCGAGACGGGCACCGCGGGTAGTTACCGTCGTTTTATGGGAGACCTGATTCAGAAGGTGGTTGCTGAGGGGAGCCCTTCACCAGCATCTTCTAGAGGCACGCAGGCATCACGAACCAGGACCTCGTCACCGGAGTATACTCCATCTTCACCACCAGCGTAGATTGATGCTCAGATTGCACCAGTGCATGCCCCTACCTCGAGACGGAGAGTGCGACCTGTGCCTAGTACTCCGACAGCGGCACACATGCCATTTTCGCCCGGATATCTGCAGGGAGGGACTTATGACCCGTATGCACTTGGTAACATGCCCATGTCTTTAGTTCAGTCTCCTACACAGTATCAGGACCCAATGTTGCCATCAGGAGACCCTAGACCACCTGTTCCATCGTTTTGGCAGTCACAGTGGGAGGTTGGAGGACCCAGTCAGGCTGTACCAGCTCAGGATTCAGGTCGATATAGTGCGGAGATGTGGCATAGACCGACTCCTAGCGGACAGAAGGATATGTTTGGTGGATATGGGACTATTCACGGTTATGGGACGAGGCAGGCGCCGATCTGCTTGTCCAGCGATACCGAGGGCAGTAGAGGCCAAAGACCAGTGGCACCGGATGGGGGAGAGGGGCCAGCGCAGGCAGACGATGATGAGGATGAGGAGGAGGAGGATCCGTCTTAGGGATCCGAGTGACAGATTTGATGACTCCATTGTTTAGTTGCTCTGTATTCTGTATTGGACTCTATCCTATTGTTGAACGCTTGGTTGTTGTATTTTAGACTCTTATCTGATGATTATGTTAGAAGATATATTATAACATCATTTTGATTGTTGAAAGGATATTTAATTTAGTTATTGATTGTGATTTTTAAGAGTTTGGGTGAATGTTGGATATCTTGTTGGGAGTATTGCAGGATTCTGAATTATATTGTTTTGCAAAGGAAAATAATGGAATACATTGATCAAGACAGAGGGAGAGGCTGAGGCCGAGGCAGAGGCATAGGAAGAGGACAGAGAGGTGTTCGTGTGTGTGAACACACTAGTGCAAGTGCACACTATCACAAGTAATATAAAACGGAGTATTCTCCGAGTATCGATCCACAGGGAAGGGGTAAAGGTGCACAAACACTCAATTCGGTTTAATTGATGGGGAAAAATGATTGGGTTTGTTTAATTAATCTAGGCATGAATTAAATGGGAAATAAACAATAAACATGAAGCAGGGGATGACTAAAAACAAGGGAAAAATGGGCAAAACGGATCAGACAAATTCCTTTTTAATCAAATGAGAAAACGACCTAGGCTATGGAATCACTTGCTACAGATAATATGCTACAGCATCGCGAACAGCAAAGAGTAAAGTTGCTGCCAACTATGGTTCTCAACTAGATTTTCCAAAATAGGTGAGATAGCCTTTTCTAAATTAATTAACATATTCCTATGCCCAATTCAATTTAGATTCAGCACCAATTTTCACTCTCCTAGGCATTTTCACAAACACAAAACCACATATTCCTATGCATGAAGTGTGTAATATTTGGGGCTTCTACTCTTAGCCTCAATTTTTCCAAATCTAAGCTAAGCATGAATCACAAACATTCAAGTTCCCACAAGAGCTGTGATTTTAAGAATTAAACCACCAAAATATTCAAAACTCCATTTCATTCACGATGCATAATATTTGGTTCACATCAAGCAAGTTTCATCCATAGCCATAGTCAACTAATTTAGCTCATATTTACAAGGGTGAGAGCTAGATTCACGGTTTGGAAACTAAATTTCATAATTCAAAACAAGGAAATTAAAGATAAGAGGAAGAAACAAGGATTCCTTCTTAGATTGAGCAGCAATAGGAAGGATTCCTCGATTCCATAGCCGTCCCTCTCTTCGGTGGTGGAGCTGCAGCTCAAAACCCGTCGCCTTCCTCGATCCTTCACTTCCCCCAGCTGCTCTTCTTCTCCCCAAGCTGATTCTCTCTTTACGATTTTGGGGAGATGAAGTGAAAATGAAAAATGGGGCTCCCCTTCTCTCCTCAAAAATTAGCTTTTATACCTCCCCCAATTTCTAGGTTAACCTTCTTGGCACATTCCCAAATTGTCCTTGGAGAAAATGGGTGAAAATCTGCTTTTTTCGCAAGTCCAGATCAACAGAAATAGATTTTTCCACGCCATCCCGCAGCTTTGACTAAAGTTGACTGGGAGCTAACCCAGCTCGGCATGCTGCAGCATCTGTTTCCTTTGCTCCAGCACAGGCTTCAAAACATGATAATTTCCTGCACGACAATTTCACTCCAAATCCTCCAAAAATATCGTTATTTGCTCCAAAACACGAGATAAACATAAAAAGACTCGAACAACTGAATACAAGACTAAAACAACATTTATTTGATTAAACATAGACGAAAGACTCTCCAAAACGAACTAAAATCAAGAGAATATAACTCTTTTTCAAGAGTTATCAAGAGGTCGGGGGCGTGGGAGAGCTATCCCACAACCGAATTATGAGGAACCACATTGGGAGGAAGTTCCTGCAAACCAGGAGTATGAGGAACTAGAAATATTATCTGATGATGAGGATGCTGCAGGACAGCACGGACCAGTTCCACCACCTCAAGGGAACATACCAGAAATTACATCCGTGATGTGGGTGGAAACATTCAGAAAGCAGCACCCACCAACCTTCGATGGGACTAGAGAACCTTCAGCAGCAGAGGATTGGATTCGTGAGCTTGAAAAGATATTCAAGCACATGAGATGCTCGGAGGATGAGAAGATTAACTGTATGTCCTACCAACTCAAGGGAAAGGCAGATAGATGGTGGGAGACTTATGTCAAGTCGGTTGCACCAGAGGAAAGGGACAATATCAGCTGGGAAAGATTTAAGGAAGCGTTCTTTGAGAAGTACGTTCCGAGGCAGTACAGAAAGGAGAGGGCGGTAGAATTTTTCCTTTTCGAGCAAGGGAAATTAACTGTGGAGGAGTACGACACTAAGTTTGGTGAGCTACTCCAAATGGCACCACACTTGGCAGACACACCGCAGAAAATTGCTGATAAATTTAGAGATGGTCTGTGTGAGGAGATTCGCACCCAACTAGCGACCATGAAAGGGTTGAGCTACCAAGAACTGTTGAGCCACGCCTTGGATATTGAAGCGTCCAAAACTATGAAAAAGATGCCAGAGTGGGGAGCACAGGAGGCGCAGGCTTCAGGTTCGAATCAGAAGAGGAAGTTTGAGGAGCCGCCAAGGCAGTTTGTGCAAGGTCAGGGAAATCAGAAACGCCACGACCAAGGCAGGCCGCAGAATTTCCAAGGGGGGCCAAATCATCAGAACTTTCAGAGATTTAACCCTCATCAGGCACAGAGGCGGGATCAAGCAGGACCGCAGAACTGCCAAAGATGTGGCAGAAGGCATGCTGGATTTTGTCAAGGAAATGCAGGCAGATGCTTCAACTGCGGAGGGCAAGGTCATTTTGCAAACAGCTGCCCTACACCGCCAGCTCAGGGAGGCAATCGCCAGAACTTACAGAGACCTGCCAACCAACACCTGAGGGCTATTCGGGGACATCGTCAGCCGTGGAGAGGCAATGCTGGAAACAGAGGAGGTGTTAGGCAAGGTAATCAGGCTCCACCTAGGAATCAAGAAGGAAACCAGCAAGGCGGCGATGGTCAACCGAGGAGAGCGAGAGCCTATGCCTTGGATGGGAATCAGGACGATGGCAATCTGGCAATCATAATGCTTACTTTTTTTGACTCCAAACTACTCATAGCAACCTCTCCACTAATGGAATTCATATCACAAAGGATCAATAGGACTTTATTGGCTTGTAATGTGGACTAAGGTTAAGGTAGGAAATTTTTTTGGATAAGTGACTAAATCGAGAGCACTAATGAGTTCTACCACTTATTTAGAGGACTTGAGCAATTAGAACCACAATCCCAAGTAAGAGAGGAATACCCCCTATTATTACACCAAATGAAATGACAAAAGTCAAAAAGAAAAATAACAAAAATTACACCTTTATTTCACTCTCCTCTTTTTTTTTCTCTCGATTTTTCTATCTATTTTTCTTTCACTTTTTTTTTCAACTCATTTTTCTATTATTTTTTTTCGTTTTTCTTTTTCTTTTGTGTTTTTTCTTTTTTTTTTCAACTTTCCTTTTGATTTTCTCGATTTTTCTTTTTTTCTCTCTCTTTTTTTTTACACATGCCAACAATAAAAGAAAGTAAAATATAAGACTTGAAAATTCAATAAACCCGAAACCAACCCAAAACAAAATCTAAACAAACCCGAAACGGGAGCACACCCCCAAACTTAAGGACGAACATTGTCCTCAATGTCGAAAGGCCGAACTCATATAAGTGCTCACGATGAGGGTCAAGAAAAAGAGATTAAAGGATAAGAAGGCTAAAAAGATAGGTAACAAAAGAACTAAGCTAAGGCTCAAGAATAGGGTGCAAGGGATAATTAAAATTGAAAGAACAACAAAAAGGCACAAAATGCAAACAACGAAGGCCTAAATCATGTCCCAAGTGATATAAAACACATTTCGCCTCGAGGCAACCACAAGCAGTCGAAGGTAAACACTCACACTTGCCAAACCGAAACATGAAGCCAATAAAGAGCAATCAACAAGACAAAGTGATGAAGTTTTCAAAAACAACGATTTTCAATCCACGAGAACAGATGGAAAGCACATCAAGAAATGACAATTTAAACCTAAGGAGCAATCGAGAGATGAGCATCAACTAAACAACAAATGAATCCACACACACAAGAAACGGAAGAAGTCATCATCGAAGCAAGAGAAGAGCAGCACGACGAAAAATCCAACAACGACTTGACACCACAAGAAAGGAAACCGAATAAGCATAAACAACCAAAACAGCAAGAGTAAAAGCATCAAGTACCAGCAGAAACTCCAACACGAGTATATAATATTCAGTACAGACCCAAAGTGAATATTAACAAAATAAAGTCAGTGTCAAAGGAGGATAGGGTGAAGGAAGAACCATAAACAGTTATGATTGAGCTGTAGGATGGGATCCAGATATAGCCGGCTCAGAAGTTGCTGCAGCATCAGTGTCAGCAACAGCAGGTGTCGCTGAAGGTGGATCTTGAGCAGGGGAGGTAACCTTTTTCTTCCCCTTCTTTGGAACAGTAGCAACAGTTGCTGCAGCATCCTTTGCAGCAACAGGGGTAGCAGTGGGTGGGTCCTGGCACACAACTCTTCAAAACACCCTCTCGATCCAAGTGATTTTGCACGTCTTCCATCGTTCCGTTGACTTGCTACCCCCAAACTTGGTTGTACAAGAGTCCTGAAACTCACAACACTATTGCAAAAAGATTCATCATTTGAGCTTCCTTTTTTTTCCTCTTTTTTTTAAATTTTTTTTATTATTATTAAACGCACAACTTAAGCAAAAATTAGGAAAGCATGAGATTAAACTAGGCATAAATTTAGAAATGCAAGAAAGGAAACTAAACTATGCATAATAAAAATAATCATGAACTATCCAGCAGAGTGGATAGTCCATGAGTACCTCAAACTCTAGCATCAAATATGGTAGTAGTGGCCTTCTCCCTGCTGAAGGCTCCACCAAATTCTTCATCAGCATTATCATACAGCAGCAACCTCAACTCATCAAATTCATTCAGCTGCAACATCTTGGATGTCCAATCTTCCTTCAAGTTCAGATTCAGTTGCTGCAGCACAAAGATCAGCATCACTTCTTGTTCAGTTCCCAAGTTGGAAAAAACAAAAACTGGAAGAGTGTCCAGCTTCCCAAGGTGGACATATTTCAGGTGGAAAAATAGCTGCTTCAACTCCATCTTCGGTGGTCGCAAAATAGATGCCTCTGGAGTTTTAAATTCCTGCTCTCCGATTTTCAGCGGCTCAAAAGCTATTTTACTGCACATTTCTAGCGGTTCCAGTTCCAGTGCTGCAGCATGAATTTCTTCATGCTCTTCAGACCAGCATTCCTGCAGTTGGGTTTCAGCAACTAATGAATCCACCGCATCAATTAACGAACAACCTTCTTCTCCGTCTGGGAACTTCATTGCTTGGAAAACATTGAAAGTAACTTGTTCCCCATTGACTCTTATAGTCAGCTCACCATTAGGAACATCAATTAGTGCTCCCCCCGTGGCAAGAAATGGTTGCCCCAATATGATTGGAACTTCCTCATCGGCTTCATAGTCTTTTGGATGCTCGGTGGACCGATCAGCAAGCTGCAGCAACTCGAATGCATTTTTGTTACAAGTTTCATGTTGCGCCAGAGCTGATGCTTCAGCATAGTCCTCAACTTGCTCACATCCTTCCATTTTTGCTTCTTCCACCACTGAATCAATAACATCAATCATCGAAAACCCTTCTTCACCATCAGGTAACTTCTTGTATTGATCCTCTTCTTTATGCTTTTTCAACCTTTGAGGGAAAGGTGGTTGAGGTATGTATTTTTGAGCAGCAGTCTGCTGCTTCGGCACTGCAGCATCAGCAACAACTTCCTTCTTTTCTGTCTCTTTCTCAACTTCACATTCAACATGTTTATCCTCCATTTGCATCGAAGATGGTTCAGCTTCATCCATTTTTGCAGGTGCTACCTCTTCAAGCACCTTTCCACTCTTAGATGTTATGGTCGTGCCCTGTTCTTCATCTTCTCTTGGGTTCACCGTGTCACTAGGTAGATCCTCATGTGGCCAATTTCTCAACTCGATGGCCAGCTGTCCCATCTGAACTTCCAAATTTCGTAAGGTTGCAGTATGACTCTGAAGGAGAGCATCTCGATTTTGAAGAAGAGCATCTCGGTTTTGAAGGAGAGAATCTTGATTTTGCACCTTCCCATCTGTGTGCGCCATAAAATCCCTTAGCAAAGTTTCAAGTGAATCACTTTGTTGCTGCTGCTGATTTTGCTTATGCTGCGGTACTTGTTGAAACTGCTGCTGCTGGAATGGTTTCTGCTCCAGCTGGATCCTCGGGTATTCGGGTGGGGCCATTTGGTTGTGTAGTTGCTGACTGTACCCTGTTGTAGCATGTGGTGCAGCCCAAGAGTAATTCGGGTGTTGTTGCCATCCAGGGTTGTACGTGGTTGAATATGGGTTATGTATGCTGCCCCATTGGTGTCCCGCATTGTTCATCGAGTCAGGATTGAATTGGCAATCAGAGAATAGATGTTCTCCATCGCAATAAACACAGGACACAACCTGAGGTAATTGCAGCACAGCACCAGCATACATACTTTCCTTCTTCGTGCTCTTTGCCTTCTACGGTTCCTTCGAAAGGTTCTTTCGATCTCTGAATCAAATGGATATATTTTTGGAGCAGATTCGTGACTCATAAACCAGAAACACCTGCACAAAAAAGCAATACGAAATTACTCCTTCTCTTTTTTTTATATAAAATGCAATGAAAAAAAATCAATAAACCAAGCGAATTGAATAGCAACAACTTAATTGCCTTCCCCGGCAACGGCGCCAAAAACTTGTTCGCGTGTGTGAACACACTAGTGCAAGTGCACACTATCACAAGTAATATAAAATGGAGTATTCTCCGAGTATCGATCCACAGGAATGGGGTAAAGGTGCACAAACACTCAACTCGGTTTAATTGATGGGGAAAAATGATTGGGTTTGTTTAATTAATCTAGGCATGAATTAAATGGGAAATAAACAATAAACATAAAGCAGGGGATGACTAAAAACAAGGGAAAAATGGGCAAAACGGATCAGAAAAATTCCTTTTCAATCAAATGAGAAAACGACCTAGGCTATGAAATCACTTGGTGCAGATAATATGCTACAGCATCGCGAACAACACAGAGTAAAGTTGCTGCCAACTATGGTTCTCAACTAGATTTTCCAAAATAGGTGAGATAGCCTTTTCTAAATTAATTAACATATTCCTATGCCCAATTCAATTTAGACTCAGCACCAATTTTCACTCTCCTAGGCATTTTCACAAACACAAAACCACATATTCCTATGCATGAAGTGTGCAATATTTGGGGCTTCTACTCTTAGCCTCAATTTTTCCAAATCTAAGCTAAGCATGAATCACAAACATTCAAGTTCCCACAAGAGCTGTGATTTTAAGAATTAAACCACCAAAATGGGTGAAAATCTGCTTTTTTCGCAAGTCCAGATCAACAGAAATAGATTTTTCCACGTCATCCCGCAGCTTTGACTAAAGTTGACTGGGAGCTAACCCAGCTCGGCATGCTACAGCATCTGTTTCCTTTGCTCCAGCACAGGCTTCAAAACATGGTAATTTCCTGCACGACAATTTCACTCCAAATCCTCCAAAAATATCGTTATTTGCTCTAAAACACGAGATAAACATAAAAAGACTCGAACAACTTAATACAAGACTAAAACAACATTTATTAGATTAAACATAGACGAAAGACTCTCCAAAATGAACTAAAATCAAGAGAATATAACTCTTTTTCAAGAGTTATCAAGAGGTCGCGGGCGTGGGAGAGCTATCCCACAACCGAATTATGAGGAACCACATTGGGAGGAAGTTCCTGCAAACCAGGAGTATGAAGAACTAGAAATATTATTTGATGATGAGGATGCTGCAGGACAGCACGGACCAGTTCCACCACCTCAAGGGAACATACCAGAAACTCCATCCGTGATGTGGGTGGAAACATTCAGAAAGCAGCACCCACCAACCTTCGATGGGACTGGAGGACCTTCAGCAGCGGAGGATTGGATTTGTGAGCTTGAAAAGATATTCAAGCACATGAGATGCTCAGAGGATGAGAAGATTAACTGTATGTCCTACCAACTCAAGGGAAAGGCAGATAGATGGTGGGAGACTTATGTCAAGTCGGTTGCACCAGAGGAAAGGGACAATATCAGCTGGGAAAGATTTAAGGAAGCGTTCTTTGAGAAGTACGTTCCGAGGCAGTACAGAAAGGAGAGGGCGGTAAAATTTTCCTTTTCGAGCAAGGGAAATTAACTGTGGAGGAGTACGACACTAAGTTTGGTGAGCTACTCCAAATGGCACCACACTTGGCAGACAAACCGCATAAAATGGCTGATAAATTTAGAGATGGTCTGTGTGAGGCGATTCGCACCCAACTAGCGACCATGAAAGAGTTGAGCTACCAAGAGCTGTTGAGCCACGCCTTGGATATTGAAGCGTCCAAAACTATGAAAAAGATGCCAGAGTGGGGAGCACAGGAGGCGCAGGCTTCAGGTTCGAATCAGAAGAGGAAGTTTGAGGAGCCGCCAAGGCAGTTTGTGCAAGGTCAGGGAAATCAGAAACGCCACGACCAAGGCAGGCCGCAGAATTTCCAAGGGAGGCCAAATCATCAGAACTTTTAGAGATTTAACCCTCATCAGGCACAGAGGCGGGATCAAGCAGGACCGCAGAACTGCCAAAGATGTGGCAGAAGGCATGCTGGATTTTGTCAAGGAAATGCAGGCAGATGCTTCAACTGTGGAGGGCAAGGTCATTTTGCAAACAGCTGCCCTACACCGCCAGCTCAGGGAGGCAATCGCCAGAACTTACAGAGACCTGCCAACCAACACCTGAGGGCTATTCGGGGACATCGTCAGCCGTGGAGAGGCAATGCTGGAAACAGAGGAGGTGGTAGGCAAGGTAATCAGGCTCCACCTAGGAATCAAGAAGGAAACCAGCAAGGCGGCGATGGTCAACCGAGGAGAGCGAGAGCCTATGCCTTGGATGGGAATCAGGACGATGGCAATCTGGTAGGTATGGGATGCATTAATGACAAGCCTGTTATGATACTATTTGATACTGGAGCATCGCATACATTCATTTCATCTGCATGTGTTGAGGCATTAGAACTTGAAGTAGAAAAGAATAGTCATGACTTGAACGTAGCAATACCTTCAGGAGAAACAACTACTTCTACTTTAGTGTGCTGAGACTTGAGAATCAAGATGAACGAGAATGAAATTCAAGTAGCTGAGCTGAATGTTTTAGATATTCATGACGTAGATGTAATCCTAGGAATGGATTGCCTGTCAGAGAACAAGGCGACGATCTTGTGTCGTGAGAGAAGAGTGATCATTCCACAGTTAGGAAATGAGGAAGCCTCTGTGCATGGTTTCAAGAAGAAGCAGAGAGTACCTGTGATCTCTGCAATTCAGGCAACAAAGTTGTTGCGAAAGACAGAAAATCAAGCTTATTTAGTATATTTGGAGGGAGAAGAGAAACCCGAGCTAACAGTACATGATGTTCCGATAGTGAGGGAATTCGAGGATGTGTTTCTAAAGGAACTATCAGGATTGCCGTCGAATAGGCAAGTGGAATTCACCATTGATCTGGAACCGGGTGCGGCACCGATTTCTAAAGCGCCGTACTGCATGGCCCCAAAAGAGTTACAAGAGTTAAAGGTTCAACTACAAGAATTGTTGGACATGGGATACATCAGACCAAGCATGTCACCATGGGGTGCACCGGTTCTATTTGTTAAGAAGAAGGATGGATCGATGCGAATGTGCATTGACTACAGGGAGCTAAACAAGCTGACGCTGAAGAACAGATACCCGCTACCGAGGATCGATGATCTATTCGATCAACTCATGGGAAAGAAAGTATTTTCTAAGATTGATCTGCGATTAGGGTACCATCAGTTAAAGATTCGGAAGGAGGACATTCTGAAGATAACGTTCAGAACCAGATACGGTCACTATGAGTTTGTAGTAATGTCGTTTGGACTTACGAATGCTCCTGCAGTATTTATGGATTTGATGAACCGAGTATTCCATCCTTACCTTGACAACTTTGTACTTGTGTTCATAGATGATATCCTAATATACTCGAAGAGCAAAGCAGAGCATGAACAACATCTGAGAACAGTATTGCAAACTCTGAGAAATGAGAAGTTGTACGCCAAATTCAGTAAGTGTGAATTCTGGTTAAGAGAAGTGACATTCTTGGGTCACATTGTTTCGGCTGACGGAATCAAGGTAAATCCAGCCAAGATTCAAACAGTGATGGACTGGAAATCACCAACTACACCGAACGAGATTCGTAGTTTTCTGGGTTTAGCAGGTTATTACAGGAGATTCATTGAGGGTTTCTCGAAGATTGCAAAGCCAATGACCCAGTTGTTACAGAAGAGTGCGAAGTTTGAGTGGACGGAAGAATGTGAAGAGAGTTTCCAGAAGTTGAAGCAGTTATTGACAACCGCGCCAGATCTAGCAGTGCCAGAACCAGATAAGAACTTCGAAGTTTACACTGATGCTTCGAAGAACGGGCTAGGTTGTGTACTGATGCAAGACGGAAAGGTGATAGCATATACATCGAGACAGTTAAGACCGCATGAAGTAAACTATCCAACTCATGACTTGGAGTTAGCGGCCGTAATTACCGCATTAAAGATCTGGAGACACTATCTCTATGGAGTGAAATGTGCCATATTCACGGATCACAAGAGTTTGAAGTACTTTTTCGAACAAAAAAATTTGAATATGAGGCAAAGGAGATGGTTAGAACTCGTTAATGATTACGATCTGACGATCAATTATCACCCGGGAAAGGCGAATTCAGTAGCAGATGCCTTGAGCAGGAAAGGAGAAACTCAGTTAGGTTATATGCTTACAAGAGAGAGTAGTATGATCAGAGAGTTTGAAAAGCTCAGTCTAGAAGTAATATCACCCTCAGAGAGGAAGAGGTGTGATTTATCTGCGCTAATAGTAATGCCAGATTTGAGAGAGAGAATCGTGGAGGCACAGAAAGGAGACGCAGAGATTGAGAAACTGCATCAGAAACTGAAAGTTAAACCAGTGGAAGAGTATCGGGAAGCAGAGGACAGTGCACTGTTATTCAGAGACCGAATCTTAGTGCCGAACAGTGAGGAGTTGAAGAATGAAATTTTGACTGAGGCACATGATACGCCGTATACTGCTCACCCAGGAAGTACTAAAATGTATCAAGATCTGAAAACCAAGTACTGGTGGGACGGTATGAAGAAAGATGTAGCCTTATATATGGAAAGATGTTTGATATGCGAGCAAGTCAAGGCATTACATCAACGACCGTATGGGAAATTGCAGCCGTTAGAGATTCCTGAATGGAAGTGGGAACATATCACCATGGATTTTGTGACGGGTTTACCAAGGTCACAGAAAGGAAATACGGTGATGTGGGTCGTAGTGGATCGTCTGACGAAGAGTGCACATTTTCTACCAATTACGGTGAACTATGGGTCAACAAGCTAGCTCAGATTTATGTCCGCGAGATAGTCAGACTGCACGGAGTGCCAAAATCTATTACATCTGACAGAGATGCAAAGTTTACATCTCGTTTTTGGATGAGTTTGCAGCAAGAGTTGGGGACTCGCCTGAGTTTTAGCACGACGTTTCACCCCCAATCGGATGGTCAGTCTGAGAGGACCATTCAAACACTCGAGGATATGCTGAGAACAATGGTATTAGATCGAGGGAGAAATTGAGAACCGATTTTACCTCTGATCGAATTTGCTTATAACAATAGTTATCACACAACAATCGGAATGGCTCCTTATGAGGCATTGTATGGAAAGAAGTGTCGTTCACCTCTGTATTGGGATGAGGTAGGAGAACGAAAGATTGTAGGACCGGACGCAATAAGTGAGATGATTTAAATAGTCCGGCAAATCAGAGAAGCGCAGAGTAGGCAGAAGTCTTATGCCGACTCCAGAAGGGCAGAGTTATGTTTTGAAGTTGGGGATAAGGTTTTCCTTAAGATTTCACCCTCCAAAGGAATAGTGCGCTTCGAGGTAAAGGGCAAGCTGAGACTGCGTTATGTTGGACCTTACGAGATATTGGAGCGCATTGGTCCAGTGGCGTATAGGTTGGCATTACCCCCGAGTATGGGTAATATTCACAACGTGTTTCACGTGTCTCAATTGAGAAAGTATTTTTATGATCTGAGACATGTGATTCGCCAGGACGAAGTAATTTTGAGCCCAGATCTACGGTATGAGGAGCAACCTGAAGCCATACTAGATCAAAAGATGCAAGAGCTCCGGAATAAGTCTATTTCTCTTGTTAAAGTGCTTTGGAACCAACATGGGCATGAAGAAGCAACATGGGAGCTAGAGGACAAGATGAAGGAGAAATATCCCGAACTTTTTGAGACTATGTAATTTCGGGACGAAATTTTTATAAGGGTGAGGGGATGTAACACCCCGTGTTACTTTCAACCTTGTAATAGTAGTTCGGATTTAATGAAAGGAAATTTCTTTTGACAAGAAGCATTTGAGTTAATTTAATTGAGGTTGGAGAAGTTAATTATGTTATTGAAATTAGTTATCTTATATCTTGATGAAATTATCAAGCTTAATTGAGAATATTCATGGTGGAAGGATAAGATATAGTATTTCATGAAGGAATTATTATTTCATAAGGTAAATTATGGTGAATTATGAATGTTCTATGTTATCATATTAATAATATGTTATGTTATGTATAAGATGTGGAAGAGAGTATAAATAGGAGAAACTATATCTTATAATATTTTTCCTACCGGCAACCGACCGGCAAACCACCACCACCATTTGATAGCTCTTGCTCCGAGCTTCGATTTGAGTACTCGTGGGCTCCAAGAGGATGAGTAACGGCCGAGATATTGAAGAGAGAAGTTGAGGTGGGTTTTAAGTGCAATTTTGAGTTTTAATTCATAAATCTCATTAATCCGACCGAATTCCGGTGTTTAAATCTGATATTCGTGTTCTCCATCGTGTAGGAAGTGTTCGCACGTCAAGAAACATCAATTTGGATAGCGGAAATCGCCACCGCCGCCGTGAACGGAGGAGCTCCGGCGAGGTATAAGTGTGTCCTCACTTTTCGATGTATTTTCGTATTTTGTGGCCATAGTTGTGTTCCATACAGTTTAGGGAATCCGAATATGTATTTGCATGTGTCATCGGCCGGCGAAATCGCGAGATATGGCAATTTACAGGTGCAGCTCCGGCGAAGCCCGCGAGGAAGACGACTCCTGTTGATCGACAGGAGTGCTGTCGATCGACAGGGAGGTTGAGGCCAAAGGGTTGTCGATCGGACATCCTGTTGATCGACAGGATGTATTTTGATCGACACAGCGGATGTCGACAGGAGGCATATCGAGCCACTTCTGTCGATCGACAGAAAGCATGTCGATCGACAGGGATGCCAACCTGAAGAGAAATATCGACACACCTCTGTCGGTCGATAGAGAACATTTCGATCGACAGAGATGGGTCGACGGAGGATGTCGACCAAGGTGTGTCAACCGAATGGAGCCTGTGTCGACCAGGGCTATGTCGATCGACACAGATCCCTGTCGGTCGACATAGAGGCTTGAAGTGTTACGCTTTGTTGTTCAATCCTAGTCTTTCGAGTCTTGTTTATTTACGATTAAGATATATTGTCCTAGATATATCGTACTGACTTGAGAACCCTATTTGATTGTAGGAATTTGAAAGCAAGGTTCGATCGAGCTCATTCTAGCAGAAAGCATCTAAACTAAAAGCTGATAACGAGGTGGGAAACTATTTCAGTAAAAACTCAAAATGCGTGTTTTATTTTCAAAATGTGTTAAAATGCTTTGATTTGAAACGAAACTGCTATACTTGTTTGTGCTATTATATCTGTCCTCTGTCGTTTCCCAATGACAAGAGAGAATAACTAATGAGTTTAGAACCAGGTTCTCATAACTGCGCTAGAACTCAATTAGTACATATGGAGTAGCGACTCCATATGTTGGGAATTGGAAGACATAAGGGGAAATTTGACGTGTTTGGTTAAGGTGATTGTGAATGATGAAAGTAAACAATCGGGTCTCAAAAGGATTGCTTAGACTAGTGCACTTAGATGATAGTAGGTTGAGTGTGTTTACATTCCTGACTGATCATCGTAACTTGGAAGTCGGCCAACTTCCAGTTATAACACTGAAACAGATATAATAACATGTAAATAGCATGCGTGTGAAAATAAAATGTTTTGGATAGCGTGGTTCTTTTCAACAAAACCCCACGTCTATCTGTGTGAGTTGCATAGCAATGTTTCATATATAATTGTATGTTTACGGGCATGTTTCTCATTGGGTACGAAAGTACTCAGCCCCTCGCGTTATTTCTAAAACGTGCAGGTTAAGCGACATGGATGGGAGTAGCGGGGTGTAAGCTGGTGAAGAGAGGAAGCTTTTGAAAGAAGAAATAGATCCTGTGACATGTATCTTCATATACATCACGCTACACACACAGCTGCACCACTCTCTGATAACTTCCTTCTCTTTTTAAAGTGTTAAACATTTAGATTTTGTTAAACTGACTCGAAGTACAAATTTCTTTTGTTTTATTAATCTTTTATATAATTTAAGTCTTCCGCTTTTTTATTCTTGAAATGTGGTTGATAAAACCTGAAACATCAATGTAACGTGGCCCCAAATTGGGAAGGTCAGTTGGGGCGTTACAGAGGTGGTATTAGAGCGTGAGTTTTCAAGTATTAAAATGATTTTCAAAATATTTTGAAAACTTCGGGTCTTAGAATGTTTTTAAAATCTGTGTGAAGTGATCGCTCATGCTTACACCCTACTCCATCATGCGCTACCTGAGGTATGTTTTGAAGTTTAAAAGTTTCCCTGCTTGCAATTTCAATAAGATTTGAATATTTTGAAAACATTACAAATGTTTTGAAAGTTATTTGAAATTGGAAAGAAAGCAAGTTTAGGAGGAATAAGGAGTTGAAATGTTTTGATTTGAATTTGATTGATTTTGTGTTGAGCAAGAGTGCTAACACTAGTGATTTGAAAGTGAAGTGGAAGTGTGGGGTTTGAGAAGTTTGTGTTTATGGAAGTTGAGAAATTGATGAATGGAAAGCTCGGCGTTTTACAATGTAAAAATTTATGTGTTTATTTGGCACCGGTAAGGTGACCTCTTTTGAAATTGTGGGTAATTTGAATAATATATGGATGTTGAATAATTTGCAAGCATTTAAAACCTTGATGTTATGGCTATAGATGTGCTAGATGAATAATGAGCTCTAGTATGGCATGATCTGATGTAGGATTTTGGGGATAACAAGTATGGATCAACACTGATGAAATAACTGTGGGCCTTGAAAAGGCAATGACTTGGTTGGGTTGGTTATAGTAAGATGGTGTTGTAAGAGTAATGGGTGAAATTGTAATTACTGAACCTAGAACGTGAATTGGATGTGGAAATTGAAAATTTCCTTATTGTTGTTTTGACTGAGTGTAGGAATGAGTCTGACTTGTAGAAACTACAAGCTAATAAGTGATCGTACAAAATGTACATGATGAACCTAATGGATGTATTAGACTCGAAGTGAGTCAGTATGTTGTGTGAGGATCCGAGGGAACCTCGGATGGGTGTGTAGCGTATTTATTATATATGACCTCGTACTGACTGTTTATTATATGTTTTGGTGACAGATGGCATCACAGGATCGGTTAGTGAGACGTTTCAGGGAGCGACTTCCTTTCACTGAGGATAACCTCGCGGCAGCTTTAGTGGATTACCTGGAGTTGTGGAAGAGAATACACCACTTAGGAGTGACAGATAGAGAGGCGATGGAGCTAACAATGAATCTTATGCCGGAGAGATGGACTAACTGGGTATTAGCATTAACTAGATGGCATTGTAACAGCGAGACGGGCACCGCGGGTAGTTACCGTCGTTTTATGGGAGACCTGATTCAGAAGGTGGTTGCTGAGGGGAGCCCTTCACCAGCATCTTCTAGAGGCACGCAGGCATCACGAACCAGGACCTCGTCACCGGAGTATACTCCATCTTCACCACCAGCGTAGATTGATGCTCAGATTGCACCAGTGCATGCCCCTACCTCGAGACGGAGAGTGCGACCTGTGCCTAGTACTCCGACAGCGGCACACATGCCATTTTCGCCCGGATATCTGCAGGGAGGGACTTATGACCCGTATGCACTTGGTAACATGCCCATGTCTTTAGTTCAGTCTCCTACACAGTATCAGGACCCAATGTTGCCATCAGGAGACCCTAGACCACCTGTTCCATCGTTTTGGCAGTCACAGTGGGAGGTTGGAGGACCCAGTCAGGCTGTACCAGCTCAGGATTCAGGTCGATATAGTGCGGAGATGTGGCATAGACCGACTCCTAGCGGACAGAAGGATATGTTTGGTGGATATGGGACTATTCACGGTTATGGGACGAGGCAGGCGCCGATCTGCTTGTCCAGCGATACCGAGGGCAGTAGAGGCCAAAGACCAGTGGCACCGGATGGGGGAGAGGGGCCAGCGCAGGCAGACGATGATGAGGATGAGGAGGAGGAGGATCCGTCTTAGGGATCCGAGTGACAGATTTGATGACTCCATTGTTTAGTTGCTCTGTATTCTGTATTGGACTCTATCCTATTGTTGAACGCTTGGTTGTTGTATTTTAGACTCTTATCTGATGATTATGTTAGAAGATATATTATAACATCATTTTGATTGTTGAAAGGATATTTAATTTAGTTATTGATTGTGATTTTTAAGAGTTTGGGTGAATGTTGGATATCTTGTTGGGAGTATTGCAGGATTCTGAATTATATTGTTTTGCAAAGGAAAATAATGGAATACATTGATCAAGACAGAGGGAGAGGCTGAGGCCGAGGCAGAGGCATAGGAAGAGGACAGAGAGGTGTTCGTGTGTGTGAACACACTAGTGCAAGTGCACACTATCACAAGTAATATAAAACGGAGTATTCTCCGAGTATCGATCCACAGGGAAGGGGTAAAGGTGCACAAACACTCAATTCGGTTTAATTGATGGGGAAAAATGATTGGGTTTGTTTAATTAATCTAGGCATGAATTAAATGGGAAATAAACAATAAACATGAAGCAGGGGATGACTAAAAACAAGGGAAAAATGGGCAAAACGGATCAGACAAATTCCTTTTTAATCAAATGAGAAAACGACCTAGGCTATGGAATCACTTGCTACAGATAATATGCTACAGCATCGCGAACAGCAAAGAGTAAAGTTGCTGCCAACTATGGTTCTCAACTAGATTTTCCAAAATAGGTGAGATAGCCTTTTCTAAATTAATTAACATATTCCTATGCCCAATTCAATTTAGATTCAGCACCAATTTTCACTCTCCTAGGCATTTTCACAAACACAAAACCACATATTCCTATGCATGAAGTGTGTAATATTTGGGGCTTCTACTCTTAGCCTCAATTTTTCCAAATCTAAGCTAAGCATGAATCACAAACATTCAAGTTCCCACAAGAGCTGTGATTTTAAGAATTAAACCACCAAAATATTCAAAACTCCATTTCATTCACGATGCATAATATTTGGTTCACATCAAGCAAGTTTCATCCATAGCCATAGTCAACTAATTTAGCTCATATTTACAAGGGTGAGAGCTAGATTCACGGTTTGGAAACTAAATTTCATAATTCAAAACAAGGAAATTAAAGATAAGAGGAAGAAACAAGGATTCCTTCTTAGATTGAGCAGCAATAGGAAGGATTCCTCGATTCCATAGCCGTCCCTCTCTTCGGTGGTGGAGCTGCAGCTCAAAACCCGTCGCCTTCCTCGATCCTTCACTTCCCCCAGCTGCTCTTCTTCTCCCCAAGCTGATTCTCTCTTTACGATTTTGGGGAGATGAAGTGAAAATGAAAAATGGGGCTCCCCTTCTCTCCTCAAAAATTAGCTTTTATACCTCCCCCAATTTCTAGGTTAACCTTCTTGGCACATTCCCAAATTGTCCTTGGAGAAAATGGGTGAAAATCTGCTTTTTTCGCAAGTCCAGATCAACAGAAATAGATTTTTCCACGCCATCCCGCAGCTTTGACTAAAGTTGACTGGGAGCTAACCCAGCTCGGCATGCTGCAGCATCTGTTTCCTTTGCTCCAGCACAGGCTTCAAAACATGATAATTTCCTGCACGACAATTTCACTCCAAATCCTCCAAAAATATCGTTATTTGCTCCAAAACACGAGATAAACATAAAAAGACTCGAACAACTGAATACAAGACTAAAACAACATTTATTTGATTAAACATAGACGAAAGACTCTCCAAAACGAACTAAAATCAAGAGAATATAACTCTTTTTCAAGAGTTATCAAGAGGTCGGGGGCGTGGGAGAGCTATCCCACAACCGAATTATGAGGAACCACATTGGGAGGAAGTTCCTGCAAACCAGGAGTATGAGGAACTAGAAATATTATCTGATGATGAGGATGCTGCAGGACAGCACGGACCAGTTCCACCACCTCAAGGGAACATACCAGAAATTACATCCGTGATGTGGGTGGAAACATTCAGAAAGCAGCACCCACCAACCTTCGATGGGACTAGAGAACCTTCAGCAGCAGAGGATTGGATTCGTGAGCTTGAAAAGATATTCAAGCACATGAGATGCTCGGAGGATGAGAAGATTAACTGTATGTCCTACCAACTCAAGGGAAAGGCAGATAGATGGTGGGAGACTTATGTCAAGTCGGTTGCACCAGAGGAAAGGGACAATATCAGCTGGGAAAGATTTAAGGAAGCGTTCTTTGAGAAGTACGTTCCGAGGCAGTACAGAAAGGAGAGGGCGGTAGAATTTTTCCTTTTCGAGCAAGGGAAATTAACTGTGGAGGAGTACGACACTAAGTTTGGTGAGCTACTCCAAATGGCACCACACTTGGCAGACACACCGCAGAAAATTGCTGATAAATTTAGAGATGGTCTGTGTGAGGAGATTCGCACCCAACTAGCGACCATGAAAGGGTTGAGCTACCAAGAACTGTTGAGCCACGCCTTGGATATTGAAGCGTCCAAAACTATGAAAAAGATGCCAGAGTGGGGAGCACAGGAGGCGCAGGCTTCAGGTTCGAATCAGAAGAGGAAGTTTGAGGAGCCGCCAAGGCAGTTTGTGCAAGGTCAGGGAAATCAGAAACGCCACGACCAAGGCAGGCCGCAGAATTTCCAAGGGGGGCCAAATCATCAGAACTTTCAGAGATTTAACCCTCATCAGGCACAGAGGCGGGATCAAGCAGGACCGCAGAACTGCCAAAGATGTGGCAGAAGGCATGCTGGATTTTGTCAAGGAAATGCAGGCAGATGCTTCAACTGCGGAGGGCAAGGTCATTTTGCAAACAGCTGCCCTACACCGCCAGCTCAGGGAGGCAATCGCCAGAACTTACAGAGACCTGCCAACCAACACCTGAGGGCTATTCGGGGACATCGTCAGCCGTGGAGAGGCAATGCTGGAAACAGAGGAGGTGTTAGGCAAGGTAATCAGGCTCCACCTAGGAATCAAGAAGGAAACCAGCAAGGCGGCGATGGTCAACCGAGGAGAGCGAGAGCCTATGCCTTGGATGGGAATCAGGACGATGGCAATCTGGCAATCATAATGCTTACTTTTTTTGACTCCAAACTACTCATAGCAACCTCTCCACTAATGGAATTCATATCACAAAGGATCAATAGGACTTTATTGGCTTGTAATGTGGACTAAGGTTAAGGTAGGAAATTTTTTTGGATAAGTGACTAAATCGAGAGCACTAATGAGTTCTACCACTTATTTAGAGGACTTGAGCAATTAGAACCACAATCCCAAGTAAGAGAGGAATACCCCCTATTATTACACCAAATGAAATG